>WEKY01008131.1:68240-103532 GCA_013390045.1 Picathartes gymnocephalus
AACGGGGCTGTGCCGGGCACCGGCGCGGACGGAACCAACGAGGGCGGGGGGGTGGGGAGGGGAAAGGACGGGACCCTCCCAGAGCGAGGGCGCAGGAGGGGCGAGGGTGGCGCCGGGGGCTGGGCACGGGGACGAGTCCCGGCCATGTCACCGGGAGCAGCGGGGATCCGGGGGTCGGGATCCTTGGCGGGGATGAGCCGAGGCCCCTTTGTGCCGCTTAGTGGTCTGAGCAGGCCGCAGACCGGGGCGCTGCCTGCGTTTGGCCCAGTGAGGCCCTCGGTACCCGGGCCTTAGGCTCGGCGGCCCTCGGGGAGCGTCCCAGGCCCTCGCCTGGTGCTCTTAACTACAGGGATGGGTGAGGATGGGTGAGGTTTTGGTGATCTCTCAGCTGGCCTGGCTTTTTTATTCTCAGGTTTGGAAGTCGGCAGTGGCAAGTCTCCCATCTAACCCCTTTGCAGTATAAGACCAGTCACACCAAGCATGACGTCGCCTCTACCATGTAGTTTCCTGTGACAATCTATCCCGTTGTCCACTGCCCTCCTATTGCAGGGTGTGTGTATTAGGAAGTTGCACAGACTCATTACAAACCTGCAGAGCTGTGTGTCTCCAGCGTGTCTGGGAGACTGACATCCATACTGTAAATATTTCAGTGAGGTATCTCAGAGAAGTTCTGTTCTGGTGCTGTGTACTGAGTCCCCTTAACAGTCAGGGACAATTTGGTGTGTTTATGGGCTGTGTCTTCTAGTATACTTTTATTAGAAAAAAAAGTACTAAAATTGGTTTTGTACACTGCGAGACTTCTCTGTGATGCTACCAGAGCATGATAGATTGGTGCTGTCAGGAGACTTTCTTCAAAAAGCAGAATCACAGTGTGAGCTGGACTTATTGATAGTGGACTTGGCCTTTTTGTGGGCCACCATAAAAGAGGATTTGTACAATTTTTCCCTCTGTAAATAGTTCAGTGGAGTTCTTTGGGCAGTCGAGTTAACTTGTGAAATTATGTTTAGAGTTTGTCCGAATGTAGAGTGATGCTACAGCATTCATAGAAAACTAAATCTGTTTTTACCCATAGCACACAATCTTTGTTTTCAGGGTTGCTAATAGGGCTACTGATCCTGGCTCATTGTATTTTCACATATTCTAATGTTTCCTGGCTGAGTTAACCTTTCAGTCAGTCACTGCTATGTGTCCTGGCCATTAACTAATAGCAGATTGCAAAGGACTGTTGCAGCTTCATAAGGATGTTGTTTTAAGGTGGGGTTGTGAAGAGGGTGTGTCCCTCACTCAGCTCCTTTGGGTGTATGGAAGTGTTGTCACCCTCGGCTGCTGTTCCCAGGTGATAGCCCTGTGTCTGGTATGACCAAAGAGAAGATGCAGTCCCACATCTAGTGTGATATCAAAGAAACTGACATGACCTTAATCTAGGAAATCTTAAGATTGAGGTCGTGATGCGGAGTCAATTCTCATGTAATAATAAAGATGAAACATGCTTTGGTTGTGTTATGTGCAGCTCATCTAAAGCTGAGCTTCCAGTTTGATAATGTTCCCAGATAACTCTGCTGTTCCAGCTGTAATTGTGGTCTCTGATCTCCTGCAAGATAAAAGACTGCTTCAGTGTGGCTCCTCTAACAAATGCATGAAGTCCCAAATGTCCTTCATTTACTCAAATAAGAGAATAGCTGAAACTTAAGTCCTTTTGTTTAAAAAGTTGTAACCTTGTGTGCAGCAACTTGTAAAAATAGGACAAGATGAAACAGATGAACTTTGAAGCATGAATCCGTGTTTGAAGTGGCTTTGGCTTCCTTTGTGTATAAAAGGATAGTTTGGGATCCTTGCTCCAGGGATAGCCCCTTTGGTAAAGAAGATTGTGCAGATCTCAAACCCTGAGTGATCTGTATCAGTATTCTTGTCCTAGTAGATTCTGTCTGAATATGCAGTCATTTTTGCAGCAAAGTGAGCTAATTTTCTCTTAGCTTTCCTTTAACAGGATGCAAACCATTGGATAACAATGTTGTGATTTTTGTTGTTTCTGTTTTTTACACTGTGTTCTATGTTCTACCCCTTATGAGTCTATTTGAACTCAGCCACAAACACAGTAACCCCATTTCCTTCTCTCCTTGACTGAAAAAAGACTCTCCACATATTTGTGGAGGCTCCCTATGGAAGCATGACATTTTTTATCAGTTGTTCTCTCATGATAAAGATGCAGTAAACACAGTTTGACAGTTTCCTTTAAGGTGTTCTTGTAAACAAGCTGACAGTCAGATAAAAGCTGCCATACCTCTTACTTTACTCTTCTCTCCTGAGCTGGCTACCAGGTCAGTGAAGGAAATCAAACTGGTGTAGCAGAATTTGCACTGGGCAGACCTGCTGTCCACTTTTCATTAGCTTCTTACACACATTTTTGAACTGATTAATAACTTGTCTGAAATTGTTTCCCTGGACAATAGATAAGGTGGTTGCTTTGGATTGTAGATTCCTGGGGAGAGATGTCTTGCTTCCTTTTTTCCCCATCATTTCAGTCTTGGTGAGCATCTGAAGATAACTGATGGCCCGAGTTGTCTCTGTGTGATTTTTTTTTTTAAATAGCTTAGGATGAAAGAACTAAAGGTGGAATTGACATTTTATCTGGACTCTGCAAAGTCTGGGAATGAGGTTGGATTTACATTTTCTTTAACAGTGTACGAAAACGATTAGAGTCATTAAAATTAAAATTTAATGCTGGGCTGAGTGCCATGATCTTACAAGCATCTTGCATTTTCTGGATGTATCCAACTGCTTCCCTTTTGCTGGGCTATTGTATTATAAAGTNAAAAACGAATGGAGTCATTCAAATTAAAATTTAATGCTGGGCTATTGTATTATAAAGTAAGTTCTATAAGACTTAACAGGGACTGGATGTTTATAGTGCTAATGTTTCTGGAACTTTAACTTGTATGTGCTGCCTTTGCAGGATTGACTGGTCTGTCTCCTGTGACTGACTCCAGGCTGCTTGGAGTTTTTATTCAGTATGTCAAATTTTATACAGTATGTCAGTTTTTCTTTTTTCTTCTTCTAGATGATATAATCAAGCTGAACAAGAAAGAAGAGAGAAAACAATATTCTCCCAAAGTAAAGAGAGGGCTTCAGCAGAATCGAGCTCAGCAGTTCAGTTCACAAGGCTCCAAGTGGGGAATCCAACAGCAGAAAGGTGTGTGTGGCAAACATAACATGGGTTCCACATTATCTTTCTTGAGCTGAAAGGTAGCATAATGAAATATGTGGATTGACATGGTCAGTTCACATGTGTTTCAAACAGTATCTTTTGATTATAATTCAGGGGTATTTTTAATCTCTTTATATGGTTTTGTTTCTGATTCAGTGTGAGAAAATAATTGACATGTTTGGCCACCAGGGAGCTTAGATGCTTGAGGGACTCTTTGACTCAAGGAAGAATTGGCTTGGTTTCTGATTCTTCAAATTAATTTTAATTTTGGGAATTGTGGTAATACTTTGCCCTTTCTCAGAGATGAACAGAACAAGTGCTTACGCCAAAGCCTGTGTATTGGGAGATGTGGAGGCCTTGCCAGAGCTCAGAGCTTTGTGCAAAAGAAAAACATATTCATATTTGCTGGGTAGAATTCTCTTTGTAGGCTTCCCCAAGGTATGTGTTACTGCAGACTGTGATGGCTGGGTCAGGAATATTTAAATGGATAGTGCAGAGTGTGAGTTGGCTTTTCTTGGTAAGAGCTTGGGATGCAAAGGAAGTACTGTGTCAGCCTTTTTAAGCCAGTGTTTTAACAGTGGAATACAAAAAGGAGAAAAAATTATATAGGCAGGGAGTGAGAAGAGGAAAAGTACACAATAACAGCTTTGCAGTAGGTTCCCCTGAGTAACCCACATTTTTTTTATAAATAGGAGACATTTTAAAATGATTCCCAGGCTTTAGTTCAGTACATGGATAGCTCCTGCTTGAAGTGCAGACTGGTTTTGCTTGCAATTAGTTTTGAAAAGTATCTGTTTAGTACAGGATGATCAAAATATGAAGGAATATTGTCTGATAAGAAAGCTTACCACCTCAGTATGAGCTAATTAGGTGTTTAGGTTAATACATGCAATTTCTTGTTTAGTAGCATTCCTTTAAAACAAAGACACATCTGTCTGGTGTACTCACAATGATCCCTGTGTTATCTTTGTCTTGCTTAGCCATTTGTTGTAGCAGCAGCTCCTCCTTTGTGTCTTAGACACAAATGTCTTTAGGGATCAGTGGAATGTTGTGTTACTCAGGGCTCAGAAGAGTTTTGGTTTCTATGCAGGCCCACACAACTGTGTTTCTTGTACATCTCTAATAAATTGGTGACAGGACTGGAAAAAAATTTGCATCTGTCAGCCCAAGTGTGAGGATATTTGTGTGGGTGAAGAGTAAGTGAATTTAAGTTGTAGGTTATCAAACATATGGGCTCTGTTTCTAACTGCAGTTGTCAAGTGCAGTTGTGTATCATCGAAAGAGCACAAAAGAAACAAGTATTAGGATTTAGAATTTTAGGAGAAACTTGATCTGTAAACATGAAACCCTAAATACTACTGTCTCGGGCAATTACTTTTCTCTACTGGAACCATACCAGCTTGCCGGCCCGTGTTCTAGTAAAAAGTAAACAATTTCTTTGCAAAATTGCCAGATTCATGACATCTTGAAACATTCTGAATAGTTTCAACTGCTCCCTCCTATACAGCTTGGCACATTTTCTCCCATTGAAAACAAATCTCTTATATTGTTTTTAAGCAGAAGGTGTCATTAAGTAGTTCTTGTGAGCATTCTAGTTATTAATAGTTTAACAGTAGATTTATTGCTACTCTCTTGCTATTGAAGTTACTCTGATAAGTAGCAAATCCTCTGTGAACGACTTCAGAAACCACAAATGATCAACAGTGTTCAGTTCCTTGTGGGTTTAGAAGTGGCTGCCAAACTTTCTGGAAAGAAGTGAGGAACTTGAGCTGGGATTTTATTCAGCTTTTGGGGGTAAAAACAGAGAGAGGAGCATTGTTCATTTAAATAAAAGTTGTCCTTGGTGATACACAGAATGCAACTGCACAAAGCCCTGTGCAGCCTGAGCTAACTTGGAGGTTTTCATTTATTTGAGCAGAGGTTGTTCTATAGAGCTCGTGAGGTCCCTTTCAGCCTAAGCAACCCTGTTTCTCAGCATTTCTCTTGGAAAAGAAGAGCATTTGCTAACCAGCCACAAAATATGTGTACACAGCAGTTCTCCATGGCAAATTGATCTGAGCTGGGTTCTGATCAGTAGCTTTCCTCATGTCATGGCTCCTGTCTCATGAGGAAGCACAGATTTATTATCAATGCTGTTAAGTCAGATATGTTAAAACTAGACGTGTCTGTTGCTGGAGAGCTGACTCCTCAGTCTTAAATTTGTTTTGCAGTCTGAGATTCTAGAGGGAAGGATGCTTTGGGACAAAATTGGAGCATGGTCTGTATTCATAGCATGAAGTTAAATGACTCCAGACAGGGTTAATCAAACCCTGGTAACTGGAGATACTATAGACCTCAAACTTACAAGCCTTTTATATTCAAAAGCTGCTTTCAGTCCTCAGTTTGGTTGCACTGCCATGCAGACTTGTAATTGAAAACTCTTCAAATGTGATATAATTCATGTGCTGTTTAATGTGATTTTGTGAGCCAGTTGCTGTGTTCTTTCCTCTTAAGTCATGTCTTGGGAACCGGTCATTTAAATTAATAATATTTGAAGCTGTTTTGGTTTTTTTCCCTTTTAAATTAAACTGGTAATTTGAATTTTGCTGAATGGGTAGGAAGCTGAGGGACTCTCTGGCTTGGTTTTATATTATTCATTATTTGATGAAGTTCCATTTTAGAGTATTTTGGTAGTTGTCTATGCTAGAAGACTCTTAAGTTCTCCCTGTAGACATGTCAAATAAGAAATTTTCAACAGAAATTAATGCAATGAACTAGAGCAAAACTGTACTCTGTATGAGAAACTGATCATTGCTGTGCTGGGGTTTGGGCCAGACCTGCTAAACAACTGAGTGACCAGATTGTCTTCAAGTGTAGTGGTGACCTCCACTCTAAGGCTTGAAGTGTGCAGCCAAATAACTTGTGCTGCCTGCAAGGCATCTTAAAGCATTAATCTTTTTCTTTCAGGAAATATTGTTGAGCTTTCTGTGCTTGTTGCAGGATATGGTAAGAATCGTCTGGGGCGCAGAAAGAAGATAGCAGGGAAAAAGCGTTCTTATGGAGTCATAACTGGCCTGGCAGCCAAGAAAGCTGTGGGTTCACACAAAGGAATCAGTCCTCTGAACAGACAGCCACTGAGTGAGAAGGTGATTAATGCAACCCTGGTGATTCATGTCAGAACAGGTTAAGAAAATGAAGCACAAGTGCTTTGGAACAATGCTACTGAAATATAAAATGGAGACATATGGTACAAGCTTTTATCAAATTGGGAATGTGTTAGCTGAGTTCTTGTTTGTTTTGAGTGGGCTGGATAATGACTAGGTGTGAAAGTAGTTTCTAACACTTAACTGGGTTGCAAGTCATGAGAGTTGAAGTACAGAAGTGTATTCTGTGTGGGTATGAAGGGAGTTACTGTATTGTTACAAGGAAAATTGGTTTTTTTACAGACCAATGATTCAGCCAACCTGCATGTGCCAACTATGTTCTGTTACAAAAGTGAAAGTTTTTGTAGAATACTAAACTCCATCAGTAGGCTTCCTTCTCTGCACTGCTCCGGTGCATTGTTGCCTGTTGTAGAATGGGGATTGCCTTTGGATTTATGAAGAAGACTAATTTTAAGACATGTGGAGCATGGATTTTTGTCAGTTTAGGGAGATAGCGTAATGAAAAAATAAATGCTAAAGTCTGCTGCTTTTTGTTTTCTTCTGAGGATGTGGAGAATATAGAATTAATGAAATTGTGGAAGGTATTTTCAAATTATACTAGACTGTGAAAGGTAGGCAAAGCCAAGTGTATTCTAATCACAGTTTGTAAATGGAAACTGAAAGAAAAATGTTTGTGTGTGTACTGTATACATTATGCTGTACATGTTTATTGTTTTTTAAGAATGCACAGCGGAATTACCCAGTCTTGAAAAGGAAAACAAACCTGCAGAGACAATCTGAAATGCAGAGAAAACAAGCTCCTGCCCTGAGGAGGCCTGCCCTGCTAAACAGGAGGTAAAACACCAAGCTTGCTTTCTGAACACTCCTTGGCAACTTTCCATAGTGAATCTTGTTTGACAGGACTGGGGCTCAGAGAAGACAGTAGGTACTGGCAGTAGCAATATGGTCAAAACCACCTTGTATGTGAAGTTCTACAAACCTGAAAGCCAAGAGTGTGACAAGCATGGTCTCGATACAAAGCCAGATGTATGTTATGATGTAGAACACTCAGGAAGTACCTCTGTTTGTGAGCACCTGGCATTCTGCCTTCAGTTAAATCACAGGCAGCCTATATTTGAGCAACCTGATTTTGTGGAAGGTGTCCCTGCCCATGGCAGGGGAGTTGAATCTAGGTGATCTTTTAAGGTCCCTTCCAACCCAAACCATTCTGTGTTTTATGATTCTTTATGGAAATGGCCGCTGTGGATTTTGATAGTTCAGAAGTGTCAGCCATGGTCTAGTGAACTTTCTAAATGCCTTTGTGGAAGCTGGTGCCATCTGCAGCTTTAGGGAAGCCATTGCATGTATTATTTATTCTGGAATTAACACGTGTTATAAACTGCAACCAAAATGGTCTCCACAATAAAACATTTCACTATGTGACCATATCATGAAAACTGTAAACAAACTTCCTTTAGATATATCAATTTTAATTGTTTTTTCATCTAATTAACCATGTTTAAAGTGCTGGAGGATACTGAGCAAAGTAAAAAGCAGAATTAATGAACATATTGTCCTGTGATGTATGAACATTAGGCTTCTATGTACCAACAGTGATTTCTCCACTTATGAGTAATGTGTTTTGTTCCTAGTGGATGAGGATCTTATCCCAACTGAAGCATTCAGCCTCGAAGAGGCAGCACTAGAGATGTCCTTATGGATGTTTGGGGCACTTTTTCATTTTTTTGACTTCCATAGTAGTCTCTAAGGTGTTTCCTGTGGAGCCTTTTATAACTATATTTTTTAATAAATCTTACAGGAATAACATGCCATCCACTTTTGTCAGAATTGGAAACAGACTAAATCAGCAGAAAGATACTCGTCAAGCAACTTTCCTGTTTAGGAGGGGCCTGAAGGTAATACAAATTTTGAAAAGAACACCACAGTTGGGCCACAGGTTCTAAGCTAATCTGTAACACTGATATTAATGAATCAACTTCAAATATCAGATCTTAGTAGAAGATTCAAGTGGACTGGGAAATAACCACAGGTTCTTCCAGGGAAGTGCACTCATTCTCTTTAGTTACTGTAATCCATTGAGTCTTCCTTCACATTCCAGCATAATTGAGCTATTCTGAGGAGCATGGAGCTTGTCAGTGTTTGAGGGTAGTTTTGCAAGGTATTAATTTTTGCTTTTAAAAGTTAATGTTAGAAACCACTGTCCAGCTTTCAGAAGTTGCCTTCAGGTGAATAATAGAGCAGAAACACATTTTAGAATCTGCTTATGGTTTGATTTGGTTTGCTTTTTTAGTTATTTTGGGGTTATTTATTTCAGCTATTTTAGTTACTTAAGGGTTTTTCAGTTATTTTTAGTAGGATGGAGAGATTAGAGAATACACAGTGAATGAGAAGTTTTGGGTTTTATTTGTGCCCTCATTCTACATTTGACATCATTGTGACTGTAAGTGCCTGCTGTCTTCCTTCCAGATGGATTGCAAAATTACAGACAGGATCAGGAACTAGACAGACTTTTCTTGCTAGTGTAGTAACATTTTGATGTATCTTAGGCTGACATAGTCCTCCAAAGTGTTGCCATTACTCTATTGCCAGTTCTGTTTAAATAATTTTGCCTTCTTAAATTAATTTCTTTTCAATGTCTTACAGAGGTAGTAGGACCTTGTCTTTGAAGTCTCTCTGAAAGCACAACCCTATTTGTACAGAATATACAAACAGCTTTATACTTCTGGTTTTGAACTTCTGTATTTCCAGCTGCTACAATAGGAATTGAAACAGTATTCAAATCTGGTGTCTGTATTGATGTGTTTTCAGGTGCAGGCCCAAGTGCAGTCAACAGATGATCTTGATAATCAGACAGTAAAGAGAACTCGTCAGTAAGTGTCTAATTTGGAAAATTTCAGTTTTGTAGCATATAAGATTCTCATTTTAGCTCAGACTTCCTGGCTATGATAATAGAAGGGGGGTGGATTTTTTCCCCTCTAGGCACATCAGCTAGAGTGACAGTGATCCTCCCCCTATTCTCAGTTATTTCCTAAATTATCTTCTAATTTAACCAGGAGGAGTTGATTTGCATAAGATATTTGCAGGAATGAGGGAGAAGGTGGTAAGAGGATCAGACTAATCTCTAGCACTCATGAATACTGCATAGACTGGAAGAAAAATTCAAATGTCAGTGTTCTCCTGAGCTCTTGTTGTAATTTTCCTTTTATTTAATACGGATATAAGCCTGCGAAGCAGTTTAGAAATGAAAAAGGCAGAGCCCAATGAGGACACTCGGCTCTTCTTCCACATACTTTTCCCATATCATTCTGTGCCTGCTGGGCTCTTTGCAGGGTGTTTCCTTGTCGCTGTTTTCCCTGCTCCCAAGCAGGGGAAACAAGACAAAACTCCCAGAACGCAGATCAGGCTCCAACTAACTTTATTTCAAACTTACACATCTTTTATAACCCCTGTGTACAGGTGTCATGCTATTGGTTAGAAAGATGAACACACTATACAACTATTGGTTAACTAATAATAGTTTTATCACAGCAGCTGCAAGACCATGTTTTCATAGTTTCAGAAACCCTTTCATAAACAATACTAGTGAAACCGTGAGAAAACTTTCTCTCCTGCTCTAAACATGCCTGAGTTCTTTACTCAGGCTGTTTCTAGCATCCACATTTCCTGGGAACACAGCAGGCTGAGAAGGCAGCAGTTGCCACAGAGTGCAGTCTGTCACCTCTTGGATTTGCTGTGAGGGCCATTTTGGCCCCATCTGTGGCAAGGAAACTGAATGTTTTAAAAAAGTGAACTCTTGGGTCAGTGCTGTAGTTCTGGTGCACTCGACAGCGTGTGATTTCAGTGCTCTTCTGAGTAAGTGTAAGTAAGGTAAAAGGTACAAGAATCAACAGCCAAGTGTCTTGTAGCTGTATGTGGGCCTTGTACTGGCCAACATTCTGAAAGCTTGCACATTCTTTGCTGGCCAATATTTTGGATATACCTTTAAAGATACCCTGACTGAAATCTCTGCACAATTTTTGTAAGTGATTTCTGTGTTTTCAAACTAGATGGCGAACTTCTACCACAAGTGGAGGGATCCTGACTGTGTCTATTGACAACCCAGGAGCAATCATAAGCCCAATGTGAGTTTTCAAATAAATTCTGAAATGATCTGAACATAAATGAAATTACTGCTTTGAAACATTTAGCAAGTTCCTTGCAGGCAGTGTTTCAGGTGACCTCAAAGTCACAGCTTCTTGTGAAGGCTTTTGAGTCTGGCCCCTTTCTGAGTGTTTCTGAGCTGTGTTTGAATAATATCACAGCTGGATCTCACACGTCATCTCCGAGTTAGGAGCTTGGTCTGGTGTATAGAGTAGAAGAGTGGTGGGCTGGTAGATTTTCACCTTGTCTGCCCCTTCCAAATCAGGACCTGTCACAGCTGTTTTCCTCCTCTATCTGAGTGGAAATGAATGAGCACCTACTTGATGAGTGATGGTAACAGTTCCTCCCTGATTCATAAAAATACTGCTGGACTTAATGCTTAAAGAGAGCATTGCTGTATTTGTCTTCAGGAAGTTGATGGTACTGTTGTTTATAGGTGGTATATTTTTAAAATGTCTTGATCAGCATTTCCTTGGTAGCATTTTATCAGTGAGGAAGACTGTACCAATTTTTATTTTTTGTATTTATGGGATTAATTAACCGCAAAGTACGTGTTTGTCAGTAGAATTGCAGATAAAAAAATTAAATGGTTTCCTGCTGGGACTCTTCCAGTCTGATAACAATTACAAATGGTCCCTTTTTTAGTTCTGCCTTCTTGAATTTGTGCCCTCCAACTCTTCAGCCAGCCTGGTCAAATGGTTTGATGAAAAATTCATACCTCTGTCAGCATTAAGGCTTTCTTCCATAAAATACATGTTCATCATGTCCTTTGTAACATTCTTCTTTCACAGTTCCCAGAAATTACGATTAACTCGTAGTCCTGTGCCACCCTTTCTGATGAAGAGGGACCAATCTGAAGAGAAGAAGATTCCAAAAGGGGTTCCTTTGCAGTTTGATATAAATAGTGTTGGAAAACAGGTAAATGCAATTTTCTTTTCATAACTGTGGAAGTAGATTTAAGACCAATTAAAGCCAGTGAGGCACTTCCCTCCTAGACTCGATAGTGACAGAAAGAGAGAACTAGTGACTACTTCTTGTTTCCACTTCCAGTCTTTCCGCTAACTTGCTGTGTAACTTCAAGTAGCTAAACTCATTGTTCCTGTTCTTCTAGTTCATGCCTTGCATGCCCACGTGATTTCAGTGGGATTTAAAATGCTGAATATTTCTAAAAGGCTTCGGCTGTTCCTGCTGTGCTTGCATCAGCAACTGTGAATAATTCAGGGATGATCTGCTTTCAGCTGTTTGACCTGCATGGAACCCTGGCAGCCAAATTTATAAGGCAACTTTTGCTGTCCATCTAGGAAAAAAAAATTAAATGTGATGATGTAAAGGCTTGAAGGATGAGCAATTTTTCACAAGTTTCATGAAGAGAGGGAATTTGGTGCAGCAGTCCTAATGCTGTCATTGAAGGAATTCTTACAGGGTGACAGAGTTAGATGCTGTTCTTGTAATCTGCTCCTTAGTGCCAGCTGTAGAAAACTGCATGGGGTCAAGGCATTGATGTGCATTTGTTCCATCCAGCAAAAAGAAGTATGTCAAAAATAGTCTGCTACTGTACTGTAAAATTAATTGAACTTTTGGATTAAACTCCAGCTTGCTGCTTTAGCTGAGTGAACTGGAATGCAACCTGCATTGAAACGGTGAAAATGTTGCATTTATTGAAGTTGCAGAGAATCTGTATGGGAAAATGTGTACTGAAAGTTCTGTTTTTCAGTCTGTCTGTCCTCAGTTTAACTTACAATGTTTTGAGTAGGCTTTGAGTACTGACATTATATATTATGTGTTCTTAATGAATTCTGAAAATGCAAGCTCTTGATGTCTAGTCCAATCTGATTTTTAAATGGTGTGGGAAGCGACAAAAAATCCAAGTGAGGCAACTAAGGAGTCAAGTGATGACAAAAAGAGTATTCTGTCTCCATTACTTTGATTAAATTAACCCAACACCTTTAAAGTTTTGGTTAAATGACTTTATTTTTCAGACAGGGATGACATTGAACGAACGATTTGGGATCCTGAAGGAGCAGAGGACAGCACTGTCTCAGAACAAAGGAAGCCGTTTTGTAACAGTGGGCTAATCTGGCAGATGGACTTGGGCACTGAGCCCACCTGCCTAAGACCCTGAGATAAAAGTGGGCAGAAGAATACAGCATATGTCACTAGAATTCTCCAGACATCTTGTTAAGATGGTGGCAGAGCTATCTCTATTACCTTTACTTGGAATGGTAAAAGACTTGATGCCCCGAGGGAGAAAAATGGAGAGAAACTTATCTGACATAGGGGCACCATCACATGGTTGGAAAAGATTCTGTTGCCCAGCTGAGTTCTTTGACCCCTTTGTTATGGTAAAGATTGTTTAAGTGTTTAATTACAAACCCCATTTTAGGGTTTTTTAGGGACTGCCTTTGAGCTCTCTTTCAGACTCCAGTTTAGCACAGAGCCTCAGTCTGCGGATACTTTGGTAGCAATGTAGCGGCATTTTTCTTGGGAGCATTGGTTCTGTACTTCTTTGTGCTCTTAAAGTTCCGGTTTTTTTTCCTTTCTTGAAAACTGTTTTGCATCATCACGTTCACAAATAAAGCTGTTAGCTGAGACCCAAAATTTGTTAATTGGGATGGAGACTATTCTACTCTTATCCTTTAAAGTGGTCCAGATCATATACCATACTGGAGGAATACTGCAGAGGCAGTATGAGAGTCCTTTATATTCCAAATAGCTCAACTTCATCATTCTCCTCTATAAGTGGAGTTTATCTGTCTCTTTTTCTTCTTAAACATTTGATTTTTATTTCTTTTTGAAAGGTTTTTCACAAACTTAATGCAATAACTTCACATTTTTGAATAATTTGGTAGGAAAAAATATAGCAGTTCACAAGGAAGTCATCAGTATGGTAGAGTTTCTTACCCTCCCAGATACAGGATTCTCATCCTGCATATTTTGCCCCAGAGGGTTTTCTCTAACTCTTAAAAATAGCTGGAGGCAAGCAATCTCCCGGCACTTGTTTGTTTATACCAAAGAGAGGTAAGATGTGAAGCTGATCTGAAGTGGTCAAACACCTGGAAATTGTCTGAAACTGAGGAACATTGCTGGAGGAGAGCCCTCAGTTTGCCAGCATGTGTGAGGCAATTAGGCAGGAACATGTTGCCACCTGCTTTAAGCATAGCTCTGTGCATCAGAATCTGCAGGACAGTAACAACTGGGGCATCCTCAGTCTGAATTTATATAATCCCTTAAATGGAGGCACCTCTTCAGAATTGCTTCCAGACCAGGAGCTGATGGTCTTTGCACTGCTCTTTGGCAAGGAGGGTTAGGTACAGTCAGGTAGAAGAGTGGCTGGCTTGCTGCATCCCGGAATGTTCATGGTGTTTGAAGCAGGTTTAACTCCTTTTCACGTTCTTGAAGAATTTATATTTGACAGAGTTGGTTTCCTTGCATTTTTATCTCAAATTCCAAGTTAACTAGCATGTACGAGCAACTTCAACCTTGAAGAGCACTTGACAGCAGAAGGGCTTTTTTTTTTTGGATAGGATTGAAGTCAGAGTGCACTCTGATGCTAAATAGGACTTAAACCCTTATTTTTAATGTTGAAAATATACCTTAGCAGAAGCAAACTAAATGTAATGGTGTTAAGGATTCTTTCTCAATTACTGGTAGGAATTTTTTTTTTAATAAATGTCCCACTGTTAGAATTTGAGGAGGTAAAGTGTAGTCAGTCATCCTGTTTCAGTGTATACGTTTTCCATGTGCCAGGATGCAACAAAAAAATTCTTTTGCATCAGCCTAGATGCAAAACATTGATGCAGTGCATCAAAAATGCTAGTTTGTATTTAATGAGATTATGCTTTACACTGTACCTTTTGGTATTTTTTGGAGAAGTTACTACATTTGATCTATTCTGAAGCTGTTAAATTTTTTTTTAAATAAAAAGTTACAGGTTTCATATTGTCTTGTTCCTGTTATAACCACCTGGGCAATATACTGGTTATGTGAAGTTGCTGATAGCCTGCAAGGGGTTCTTATTGATTAAATTCTTATTAAATATTCTGAAGAACACAGCAGAAAGCAACCTAACTTAAAAGAGGCCTCACACTCTGCCCAGCTTAATACCCTGACAAGGGAGCACTTCTTGAAGTGGCGTTGTAGAGGCTCACTTGTATTTGAATGTGTCAGCTACTAATTAATGTTTCAGTAGCACCGCCTAATTTAGTGTTTTGGTGTGGTGAGAGTACCAGATGTGTCAGCCTAATCACTGATTGTTGCTGTGACATGTCTTGATAGCGAGGATTGCTGTCATGATCACCTTGTGCTGCAGGAACAGCCCGAGCAGCTTCTCGCAGCCGTGCGTGGGAGTGCTGTGCCAGCAGGAGGCACAAAGCAGTGGAAATGCTATTAATTGATTAATTGTCAATGCGAAGATGCATATATTTTATAAGGTGTTAAATATTGTGAGTGTCTTGCCACTTGATTATTGACTTGATTATTATAGCCTTTTTCTTCATTATCAGCTCAGGTGTGTTGGCTGCATCATCAGGTGGGTTCAGTGAAAGCAGCAGGGCAAGATGGCATTTATTAAGATGTCGCAAAGGGTGTGACCTTTTAATATCAGCAACCCTTAAGTTAAAAAACATGAAGCAGTTGTTAATTTCCCACTTAATGGAGATCTGTGCGCTCTACCCCTGGTTTGCTTCTGGAACAGGCCCGACACCCAGCAGCTGTGAGCGATGCTCACCCAAAACCCAACCTTGACATCCCACGTTGGCGGGTAAACTAGAATTTTTAACAGTTTCAGCAGGTGTCCAGGCGTGTCCAGGGGCGCGGCCTCCTTCGCACGCCAGCTGACCCGAGAAGATGCGGCCCCGAGCAGAGGCCGGCTCGGCTCGGCTCGGCTCGGCGGGACGCGGTGCCCGTGCGGTCCCAGGGCCGCCGGGCGGCGGCCGCGCATGCGCCCCTGCCGCGCTCTCTGTCATGCGCCGTCCGGCGGGGCTGTGGCGGGGAAATGGCGGTGCCTGAGGGCGGCTCTGCCGCGATGCCCGTGGCTTGTCCTGCTCCGCCTGGTCCCTCGGCTCCCGGCTCCTGGAGCCGCTCCTTGGACCGAGCCCTAGAAGAAGCGGCGGTCAGCGGGACCCTCAGTTTGAGCGGCAGGAAGCTCCGGGACTATCCGCGGGCCAGCGCCGCCAACCACGATCTCAGCGACACCACCCAGGCTGGTGAGGGACGGGGCGTGAGGGGGGCGAGGCAGCGGGGAACGGGAGCGGGAGCTCTCGGAGGGTCTGGGGGTACTGGCTGCCCAACCAGCCCCCCGCTCAGGACTGAGTCTGAGGCAACCAGTTTGCTGTCTCTTGGTTAATTTGAAGCTGGTTTCGCCTCCTCCCTTCGCTCTGCGCTCTTCCTCTCCTCGGCTGAGGCAGGATGGAGGAGCTGTGCCAGGGTTCTTCCTCTGCCCGTCTGATGAGATCTCTCCCATTTGTAGGGCTTTTTTTCTTTATCATATGTGCTTTAAAATGTTTCCCTTATGGGGATCTGTTTTAAAAAGCTTTATGAGGTTTTTCTCAATGTTGCTGTGGTTTTAACCAGTCTCGTTCTTGCTCTGGTACATCTCTATGTGAATGTGTGTATATACACATATATGTGCACCCTCACAATCTTTCATTTTCTACTACTGATACGGGAAACCAACTTTTCAAGAAGGGCTGTCAGGCGTGCATATGCTATTTCTTATAAGCTCTATAAGCTCTTATGCTTCTATTATTGTAATTTCAAACAGTCATAAGCAAGATATGAAAGATACTGGGAATATAATCATGGCCTTTTTCTTTTTTCTCCTGTATAACATGGTTTTAAGGATATTAAAGATTATTAAATACTTTACAAGGTACTGTAAGCAATAGGGCATTTGTCCTCTCTGTTCCTTAAATGTATTTGTAAGAATAGACTAAAAACCGTATACTTTGCCTCTAAGTACCTTGATCAGAAGTAAAAACACATTTATGTTTGCATATTACTGTACTAAAGAGAGAGATGAGACTTGGGAAATGAGAGTTTTTGCAGGATGTAGAAATCTTCTTAATGCATGATATAGAGCAGATTTAGTTTATTTTGATTGTGCAGTTGTATAAGTGAAGTAAAATTAACTTTAAAAGGTGTCAGCATGCCATGTGTAGCTTTGAAATCTAGTCACTTTATAGTATTGAGTTGTAGCTTGAAAGCTTAGAAATAAGCTGCCAAAATCACTGTTTTTCAAGTTACGATGTTTGTTAGTGTGTTGGTTACATTGTCAGTTAAGTAATTCAAAATGGAACTTTCTTTAAAATTGTCTTGGCTTCATACTCTGTCCTGTAACATCCCACTTATGCAAAAACCTGTCACTAGCAAAAGAAACACTCATGAAAACTGAAGCAAACCTTGAGATAACAGTGGTTTGCTTGTCTTTAACACATCTGTACATGGAAAACACTTCTTGTTGGGATGTAAATTTTTAGGGTGCTTTTTGTTTCATTTGTACAAGTGCAGTTGCACAATGAATGTGTAGTGGACTAATCTGTAAGCAAATGCAGCATACACATTTGTGAGGGGTTTGGGCTTTTTGTTTATAACACTATTCATTTACTGTACTCTTAAACAATTTGTGGGAATTCTTGTTCTCACCAAGGTTCCCACCTATTGTGATGAATATTTGCATTGTAGTTGTTCAAGAGGCATTAAATGCTAATAAGCAGCAGTGCATGCCATACACTTTTGTGCATTTATCATCACAATGAACCTTAGAAAAAAGCTAGAACTGTTCTTAAGTTGTAAAAAGCAACGCTTATTAAGTGTGTGTGGGGACACACATTATGTTTAAATTCTCTGTTTTGAAGGCTGCTGTGAATAACTTCATCTTGTGCTTGGTCAGTTCTGTGACTTTATTGTTTTAGGTAACACTGGGCAGAGTTTTGTTCATGGGAGACTTACAATTCTTTTGTATGGGAGTCGCCACAAATAATATGATACAATGTGTGTTAGGTGTTATAAACACTTAAAGTAAACACTTTAAACAAGGACCCAGACTGTAGACTCCCATGCTGTGCCACGGACTCCAAGCACGTGAGGTGGGGCATGTCGGTGTTTCCTAAAAATGTCTGGAATTGCTCCCAAATTACCAATTCAACTACAAAACTGAAGATGAAACAACGATGTGCAAACCTTCCTCCTCATGTGGCTGAACAGACACCTCTCTGCTGTGAATCATACTCTGATATTGCTCATTCCCATTCTTGTAGCAATAAAAGTAACTGCATGTCAGTGGAACCACATTGATGCTTAGGAGGTGGGAATGAATCACATCCTTCATTAATGTAACTACCCTGCCGGAAAACCAGGTAGGGAAAACTGCCTCAAGCCCTAACAGATCCACTGGCCTCGCCTGGAAGCTGCTCTCGACACAGGTGAACCAGCAGAGCGGGTCAGTAGGAACAGGGTGGTAGAGATCAGAGGCTTGATCAAATTTAGTTGGGTGCTCTGTGTGGATTTTGAGGTTGATGGTGGGTGATGTCAGCCATAATATGGTGCATTTTCAGATGTTAAATCAATGGGAAGATCACATTTCCTTGGACCTGGTATGGGTTCAGATTTGACTAATACTAACCCTGGTGCTCAAGCTGTAATAGCTTCTAGGTACTATTTTTAACCACTCACTAAACAGTCATCAGAGCAGCAAAACCAGGTCAGGGTTGTTGCACTTTATTTTGAACATAATACAATATTTCTTTTAGGTGGAAAAATTAAGTTCTTCATTAAGAATTTTCCTCAGTCACTAAACTTTTTACTGGAAAGTGGATTCTGTGGTAATGTCAGAGCCTTGGCTGCTTCTGAGCACTGCTGTCTTCCAGATGATGAAAACCCACATGACTTTTTAAACCCACATGACTTTTTAAACCAAGATCAGTGCTCAAGGTTATTCTCAGAACTGAGCATATAACTTCAGCAGGCAGTAAAGCAGTAGTGAGTTTCTAGTTGTTTTGTACTTTGACTGGAATTAAGATCACTTGTAAAATCAAATTGAAGATGGGATAGTCTGTGCTGGAAAGCTTTGGCATGGATTAGCAGGAAGGCAACTCACTGTGGTGTGTGATGCAGTCGTCCATCTCATGTTTGCATACATAAGGGATGTGCAAGAAATGCAGTGTAGTAATAACTTAGATACTGAAAGAGTATCTTTTTCCTTTACAGTCCTCCCTTAGAGCTTAACTGGACTTCTAGAAAGTGACTCAGATTTGCAAAGCTCATCCATCAGTGATGAAAAATGAGCAAGCTTCTTCATATCAAATGAAGGATAAGCTTTCATACTTTTCCTTTCTTTTTCTTTTATACTTTCATTTAACATTCATTATCTCTCCCCATTTTATCTGCGTTACAACCCATTTGTTCATTCCATTCATGTTCTTGACCATGGAATAGGAAAAGGAAGGGCTATAAACCACCTGAGTTAAATGTGAAAGGAAACACAGTTGCATTTTGCCAACGTTAATGTAGATTCTGATGTCATTATTTGACAGCTTTCCCAGTGGCCTAAAGCATACATTGAGCAGAAAAGTTATTTGTCAAACCCTCCATGACAGCTGTAATTACTTAAACCACTCACTGTCTCAATTTTTAAAGGAGAAGATGGGAATATGTGGGTTTATGCAATAAAAGAAATGTCCGTTGTATGGAAATTGAGTAAGATAATTACATGCAGCTCGCTATGTCTTGTTTCTGGAATATATTAGTAGTAAAAAAGGATAGAAGGACTCTGAACAGGAAGAATAAAATGGTCTGCTGTGCCTTTTCAATGGCTTTGCCAATAAGGCATCCCTGTAGTTTTGTTCTTACTAGCTCTCCATGTGTATGGTAAAATCTGACCATAGTGTCAGTAAAATTTCTATATGCCAAGTGCTCGCATGCATCTAGGACTGCAGTGAGTGTGTGAGTGTTCTGCAGTATAGCGTCTCACTGGTGTTTTTCATTCCTGCTAGAAGTTCAGTTGATACTGCCTAATGAAATGTAAAATGGCTTGAGAAGCACAGCATGGCTCAGATAGCAGTGGCCCTGTTACCCAAACATTTGTTCTTAAAGCCACAACAGCACAGTCAAAACCAGCCTGAAAGTAATTTTTTTTTTTTTTTTGTGTCTTTGGGTTACTGTACTTTGAACGTAAACTTGTTGTGATCTTTAGGGTAACCTGGAAGGAATTGGGATTATTGTTTGTTCAAATCTCAGACTTTTTGTCAGCAGAGTTTACAGTACTGGTACTTAGATTATCTAAAGTTTCAATATTAAAACCCAAAACATAACATGTCAGTAGGGTCGTTCAGAGTCTTGTGATTGCGTTTGTGTCCTTGTCTCTACCCTTACCAAAATCCAAGCAGAAGTGCACTGTCCAGAGGTTCTAGTAGCTGTAGGAGTGAGAAGGAGAGGGGATCATAACCCTTCCCCAGATTTTGGACAGTAATCCAGCTTGTTTTGTTCAGCTGCATTTTTTGGTCTTAGCTCCTACTTGTGTTGGTCCTTGTTTAATTTAATTATTGTTCCCTTTTGGTTTTGTTCTTGTTCTGTTTCTGTTATTGGGAAGTCTTGATCTTGTGTGGTCTGTGTATAAATACTGGCAGTTCTTGGTCTAATGGAATTGTCTGAGAGTGGTGCTTTGGTAAATTGCTAAATTGAGGTCAGTTCTCTGGCTTTTTTTTTTTTTTTTTTCCCTTTTGTGTTACACTGAAAAGACAGTGAGCAGTAGACTGTGGTAGTTTGTAGTTCATTTTTGTTGGATGTGTTGGGTTTGTGTGGAGACCTGAGGCCTGCAGTAATGCTCAACTGTTCTTGGTACACAGGAAGTCTTTTTGCCTAACATTTTATGGCATCTGAGAAAATGCAATCTGAGCTTGTAGTTTCTATTCCTTGTGGCAATAAAAGCAATATGTGACATTCAGAATGCCTTTGTTTCGCGAGTTTATCTTTTAAAGCAAACAATAAAGTCCCACCATCAAATTTTACTACCAGTGAGCTCTTGTAAGTGGTGTTCAGTAATGTTGCGTGTGTTTCTAGTTACTTCCTTAGTCTTCCCCTTCCTTGACTCCATCATGATCAGATTTAATTTTTCTTTAATACTGTCCTGTCTGCATATGCCCTTATAGTTATATTTTTGGAGATAACTGTAACTACATAAAAAGTAAAGAGGGTAGGGATTCATAGTTGAATATATTGAGCTCTGCAGTCACATGAAGCACAAATTAGAATTTAGGGAAAAAAGGAAATGTCTGTGGTTCTTTCATAGTGTTTCCAGCCCTGTTGTCCTGCGGTTGTACCTGTGCTTGGAGGTAGCAAATTTATCCTGGTTAAGTACTCCCCGAAGACCGTCATGAATACACAGCCTATTGTGATCCAAGTTCTATTCTGATGCCAAAAGGGGAAGTTCTGTCTTCATCTCTTGCTACACAGTCAACACCAGCAATCCTAGTGCCTTCCAGCAAGCTGTTTCATTACCTGGCTGTAATCCATCCAATAACTACGTGTATCAAATCCTTGGACAGCTTGCTATGGTTTCAGGTGCATGGGAATGCCAGCAAACAGAAAGGAGAGAAGGACTGCATGGATGATGAGAATGAGAAGGTCTGTCTTGGCAGATGTGTAAGCTTAAATTGATTCCCACCAATTGTGAAATCACACCTTAACTCTGTTTTGTAACTTAACACACCTTAACTCTGTTTTGCCACTGACCTGCTGTAAATTTGGTAATCATTTTCTGTCAAACAATGTGCTGGCCTTTAACTCAGTGAGCATAAGAATTTTTTATTCTACAATATGGCTTACAGAGTTGAATTTCATTCAGTGAAGCTTTACTACTGATAGGTTTGGCTCTCATGCATTCATTTGGCAAAATACATTATTTTATGTGAGTAGTTTTAAACTGATGGTTCAGGTTTAGAGTGCAGTAGATGTAATTAGTTTATTCAGTAGAAGAACCAGCAGTAAAGAATTAGTTACAACAAACACTGCAAATTATGTAGCATGTGTTAAAAATAAAATTACATGATAGCTAACAAAAAGGCTATAACTCAATTCAACGGTTCTTCTCTCTGTAATAACTAATCTGGCTTGGATCTCATGGTTTCTGATGCTGGCCAAACAGCTTGAATGAATTGCGGTTGTGTATTCAGCTGAAGCCATGGGCTGTACAGGGTGCTTTTTTCTTCATCTGCTGTGTCCCCCTCTCTGAAGTGGAGGAGTGGAAATCCATTCATGTTAGAAATGTCTTGCGGTTAGCTTTATCAGTGCATCAGAGTTAAAAGTATTGCTTTAATTCTTTGAATTACAGATATGTGGAGAAGATGCAAGGGGTACAACATTGTGGTCTTTTCTTTATAGGACTATTGTGCCTAAGTTAATATGTCTGTACATGTGCAGGAAGAGGGTTTAATGTTTCATCTAGAAGTCCCCAAAATTGTCCCAGTAGTCCTTGACTTCAGCCTCACTTACAATTCTACACTACAGACTGCTGCTTCCACTGACAGCCCACGTGTCTTTCTGGAGTGAGGAGTCTTTGTTCTCTTCTAGCTGATAATCTTACTGATTTGAAATTTAAAAGTATTTACAGTCATAGCCTTCTCCCAATGAGCTTCAGGCACTCCAAAATGAGAATATGCCAAAAAACCCCAACTCACTATGCAGCCCAGGTGTTGGCTGCTGGAACATGTGGTTTGTAACCATAATGTGCTCTGTGCAGAGGGCACATTATGGATTAGGGAGCATCTATTCAGTTCCACCCACCCACCCACATTGTTCAGTGACCCATGTGAATTTTAGTCTCTTTATTCGGCTTATTGTTGAAACTTAGCTTTGAATACAGAAACGCGTTATTGTCGCCTTGGGCTTTTTGGTAGTGCTCCAGACTATTGAAAAGTTTTCAAACACTAGTTTTCATGTAATCTCTGTGCAGTGAAGCTTGGTAATGTTACTGCATTTTATATGTATGAAGCTTGGAATGGTACAAAGTTTGAAAGCAGCTGCTGACGTGCAGTGCCAAAATTTAAAATACTTAGTGCCTGAACTTACAGGCATTATTTTTAAATGTAGCTTTTAATAACTTCAGATGCCGTGGTGACTTCTCAGGAGTACTGGGAATCAAGCCCAACATCCAGAAAAATGTGATTAATTACTATATTTTTTTGAAAGATTAGTTAAGAAGTTTTGCTTAGTATTATGAAGGAAATACATGGCACTGACAGTATGCAATCTGTTTTTCCAAAGCAGTGTTCACTACCTTTCAGGTTAACCATCCCTTTTTTCTTTGTGTAGTTCCCTGAGTTTTTTCCCTAATGTTTTTTCAGCAACACACTCTTTTATGACTTTGACTGTGATCAGTCCTGATTCTTACAGTAATTTTATCTTGTCTGAAAAAATCTACTTGAACAGAAAAACTCTGAAGAAGAATGAAAAGTGGTATGTGGTTTTTAATTAAAGACACAGGGACAGTAGATATGCACAGGAAACAAGCAATTAAAGTTCTGTGGGCATCTCTGATGATAGACTATATCATCCTTGTGCTTGATTTAGCAGTGCTACTTATTTTTAACTGAGTTTTCTCTGTACAAAATATCAGTGTGTTTTCCAGGTTGCTTTCCTGATGCTGAATTCTAAATTCAGACTGCGTTTTAGTCAGAGATGCAGTCTGAATTTTCTAGAATGGCATCAGGACAGTTCAAACCTTTACATTTCTCTTACGTGAGCCAGCAAGATAGCAGGAGGCTGTCATTCCCTGGAACCTGTTTGTGGGGTGGAGTGTTGTACTTCCAAGTTGTACAGATGTTTGAGGGCAGAGGTGATGGTTTGAGCAGTCTTGGGTTCTGTGTTTGGGTGTTCTGGAGGTGATTATGCTCTACCAAGTGATTTTGTTCTACACAGGTTTTTCCCTGTGTTTGTGTCATGTGTCTTGTTCCCAGCACTGTTTGTTATCTCAGTTCTGTCTCTTCTGCCCACATTTTCTTTCATCTCCTTTATCCCATCTTCCATGTCTTAACAGTTTCTTCTTTTCTTGTTAATCTTGCCTGGTCTCAAATGCCTTTCTCATCACCAACTTCCATGTCTTAACAGTTTCTTCTTTTCTTGTTAATCTTGCCTGGTCTCAAATGCCTTTCTCATCACCAACTCGTCTTCTTGTCCAAGTTGTTAGCATGATAAAAAGAAGAATAACTGGTATTCTAACATTTGGTAGGAAATTCGTTTTAAATCCAAGGAGAACATTAATTTTAGGATGCTGATGAGACAAGTAATTATTTGAATGTGCTTAATTTGTGATTACTGTTATTTATGGTCACATATATTACCCTTTAGTTCACAGTCCAGTAATAGACCAAGGCTTCTACTGGGCTTTGAGCTGGTGTCAGTCACACTGTTCTCAGGGACTGAGAGTCACTGAGCACAACAATAGCAGGACAATTAGGAGCTTGTCATTACATTGGCCCCAAGCTCAGCTACGGAATAAACGTTTTTGTAGAGGGCCACAACTGAATGTGGTTATGAGCCATAAAATATCTGCTATTTCCTTTCATTCTGCTGGCTTGCAAAGGAGTGGGGAGATTTGTGCTTAGCAAGGTAAAAGAATTATCTTTGGAACCCATCTATGCTAAAACAGCAGGTCAGCCATTGGAGCTTAACTTACTGCAAATATTCAGGATTTAAGTATTTCATGGCTCTGTTCTGCTGGATGCAAATCGTGTCGCATCATTCAAGGATGGCTTCGTGTCAGAAGATTGTTATCATTACCGCTAAAAGTTAGTGTGGAAATCCCAGGAGCTTCACTGTTGGTAACAGTCATCAAACGTTCATTGGTGATTAGCTAAGAACTAGCGTGTTCTGAGCATGGTGAAGGAAATCACACACGCACACATTTCTAGTGCTCATGATTTGGCTGTGAATTATGTAACTGAGTAATACAGATGTGATATTTTAAACATCTGTCATCTCTGCTTTCACAAATATGGTAAAATAAGAAATACATCTGTTAGGTTCTTTTATCAACGTTATTGCACTGCAGTTTCTGTTCACAGCCCCTGTATTGCCCTGTAGTGGTTAAGAAGTAAGTCTGTGGAAATTCCATTTGAAAAACATGTTATCAGTTTGAAACCAGACTGCTTAAGTAGCTTTTCACATTAAATAAAATTAAATATTATTCAGTTCATATTCCTTTCACTTAAAACACATTTGAAATCTTTGGATGCATAAAACAAAAGGCAAAAATACAGATTTTCATCAATAATGCAGTTGTTGCCACAGTGCTGCCAGATTTGCAGTATATAAATGGAAGAAAAACTTTTAACAGTTTTAATAATTACTGTTATTGTTTCTGTCTAATTAGGTTTTCAGACAGAAATGTGATTTTTTTTTGAAAAATAACCTTACTTTGACTTTATCCTTGCCATACGATACAGTTCTTTTCAATTCTTGACCATGCTGAAAATGTTATAAATAGAAATACAAAGATTTTTAGAAGCACACATTGCAAGCTGTATGAGCAGATTCTGGGAACTCAAATGAGGTGTCCTTTCTCTTTTGGGGAAGGGGTTTCCTCTTGTAATGAGTGTCTACAGCACGTAGACATTTCTTGGTATAGTGATGAGAAATGTCTGGTACCTGACAGTTGTTAGGGATAACAAAAGCAAACAAACAAACAAAAAGACCTGAATAGAACCCTGAGATTTTCTGTTCTCTGGTCTGTGGGCTGGCTGCCCCTTCACTCTTGGAGAAGCACTTTATACTTCTGTTTTCCTCAGCTGGAGGTGCTTCAATCTACTGAACACGGGTGTCTGGTTTTTAATCATATTAGAAGAAAGTTTGTTCATACTTACAGCATGCTTTTTAGGTTTGCCTATTCTATTTCTGTTCTGGTTTGGACCATAAAGAAATCCTCCTATCACTGCATTTCCCATCTCTTTGTATCTTGCTTTCTCTATCTTGTGTGGCACATTCTGCTTCCTTCCTGTGTGCACCATGACACATCCTTATGTCAGAGGCATTTAGAGAAGAACTTGTTTGGTATGTTGTTTTACCTCTCAGGCAAAAGCATATCATTTTAAAGCTGGAAAGCATAGTTTGTGCTCCATGAAGACAGGAGGAAAAAAGAAATTATAAGCCATCCATCTTATGTGGGGGACTTTTTTTAATCTCATTTCGAGTTTTATATTGCATATAAGTGAATTCATTGAAACAGGTTTTTTCATATGCCTTTGTATTTTATTTCCATGCCAGATGATTTGAAGATATGTGACTACATTATGTAACATCGTAAAATTGCACATTGTGAAGAAGAGTCATTCTGGGTGTAATGTTGGTATTAGTTTTTTCAGGCGATGTCAAACTCCAATGGCAAACTTTCATTACCAAATATTTTTGTCAGTTTATGGCAACTTGTCTTATAATCCTGACACTTGCTATCTTACTCTGCATCAGTGAAATGCAGTACTCTCTCTTTCTTTTACCTAGTATTTCTTGTCACAGTTACAACAGTTGTTTCTTCCTTAGCTGTAGGTGCTATTTAAATTAAAAAAAAATATTGTTTGTTAAATACTATCAGGTGAAATACAAATTAAAATAGTTTTATTTTCAAATACAGTTCGTGGTGAGACTTTTCACAAGTTTCTCATTCTTTCTTTATAGTGGCCAGGGAGTTTTATTTTACTTCTGTTAGAAGTTGAGATGCATTTCTGTGCCTCTAGTCATCTCAGGACAGATTTTCTTCATCATAGTGTGCTTCCAGTAATGAACTTAATATTACTTTCAGGGCAAGAGAAATACTCTGTACTGTCACTATTGTTAGTGCTTTATCATATTTTTTTTTTAATAACTTCAAATTTCCTTCTTGACTCAAATTTTCCTACTTTTTTTTTTTTCTTTTTTTTTTCTTTTTTTTTGCTGGTCACTTCCACATTTATATTGAAGTTAGATGAATCTTTTAATACTGTGCCATTTTTATGATGTTGTTCAAATATTGCATATCAGGGCCAGTTATTTTCAATGTCTAAGCAGCCCTTCCAGTTTGCTGTGTGTAGTTCATCGGCTTATTTGGTATTCAGTGAATATCAAGACTCTAAAGTTTTCCAGTACCCTTGCTGCATCAAAGCCCTTCTCTCTTATCTCCCCACAGCCTGTGTAGGCTTAAGGAAGTTCTTAAAGTTGAATTATTTCCATTAAATCTATTGACTAAAATCCAGAGAGTGATTTTTTGCATTGGTACTATTTTCTGTTGTTTGGGGTTAGATTTCTTTGGGATTTTTTTGCAGTTTCTGACTATTAATTTGCCTCCTGTTCACCCAAGTTGAAGGCTGTTGACCCTCTTTGTACCCAAGCCTGTTACCCTAGTGAGGTTTTGGGAAAGGTAAGTGGACTGAATAAATATCAAATGTATGTTTTAACAATATTCATAATTTTTGATAGGAAAAAATTAAATAGATGGATCCAGAGGTTTGCGCATGGACTTATAATCTGGCAGTAGTTTTAGCTTCATTTTCAAAGCTTTTTTTATGTGTTTTGCTTTAAAATTATGTTTTTAAAAGTTGATTTTTTTTTTACTTGGGCAATTCCTTTTGTAGCTGAAGGAACTTTATCTAGGGGGCTGAGTGGATGAGTGCATTTACTGCACACTTCCCCCGACTGCTAACTTTGTGAAGCAGTCTTGGAAAATGAAACCCTGCTCTGCTGGAACTCAGTCAAGTATTTCAGGAGCAGCGGGCAGAAGGCAGTGTCGTGTTGCTGAGGAGCAGTGAATGCTCTCACACATCTCGAGTGTCGTGCCTGTGGCCCTGTGTTAGCAGGGTGAGGCAGTTTCTCTCTAACTTGGAGATTTTTCCACTTGAAATTCTTACATGCTTGCAAATGAATACTTTTTAAATTACAGTTTTATATACATGTAGAGCTAAAAATAGCAGCAATTGAAATAGTCATTATGAAATGGAATAATAACGATCTCTGGAAGTGGAATTCTCATCGTTGTTGTGCAGTGTGGGCTGTGGCTGCACAGTTCTCTTCTGTGGCTCAGTGTTTGTCAAGAATTCTAGCAAGGCAAAAAGCTTCCATTTTCCTCAGTTTGCACTGAGCTGGTATAGATAAAAGTTGTCATGTGCAGAAAACTGTTTTACTGAAGGAGCTGCAGGGATAGAACCAACCAGCCAAAAATTTTCAAAGTGACTACTGCGGTTTGAGATTAATTTTCGTCACAGCTTCTTAAGAGCAATGTTTAGTGTTAAACCTCAACTTAAGCATTTCCCTGAAGAGGAATCAATTTGGTTTGGATTTGAAAAAAAAAAAAAAAGAATTCATTTGTGGTCTGATGAGTTTGGATTTTGTTTTATGTGTTTGCTTCCAGCATTCATAATGTTAATTTTATTTTGTGAAAAGAAGTGCATATAATTCACCTCAAATACTAACTCGAGAATGTAACAATCATATTGATAGCCTTGCTATTAGTTTTTAGCAAGCTTAGCTTTTTTTTTTTTTTTCAGTGAAGATGTATGAAATGGTGACCACCGGTTCTGTAGCCTTTGATCCCTGGTAATGTCTGCATGGTGTGTTTTTGACTGAAGGTGACTTTTATGGTTTCCAGATTCAAAATTTATTTCGTATTTTAAACATATGTTTTGGCAATTTCTGCCATTTATCTCCTCATTTGGCTGTTCCCTCTGTTTGATATGGGATATTTTCCATGCGTATCCTATACTGTTGTTTTATTTCTTGACACTAAAATGGCTTGTACTGCACAGATGACTTTGTAAGACTCCAGCTCTCTTTCTAGAACTCTGGCAATAATTGTTCTGTTGAAATTGAAACACTGCTTGTGTGAAGTGTAACAGGCTTTTTTTGTTAGGGATGATTGTCAGCATGAGAGATGGCCTCAAGGAGCCATTAAAAGAACATAGGACTTTTGACTGTTGGACTTTGTTGACTTTTCTCCTCAGTAAAATACAGTTCTGCAGAAGATGGATCAGTGTCTGCAGTGCTATGAGACGTATTTGGTGACTTGACTGTGCAGTCTGATGAAGCTGTATCTAAGTGCCAGAAATACAGAGGCACTCTATTAAGAGTGTCAGAGAAAAGCAGTAATAACAGGCATAAAATTTTATAGGAATGCTTGCCTTTCTCCAAAAGTAATTGGCCTTTTTATGTGAAATTACTCACTTTACTTTTTAGGACCTTTGGATTTTCAGTTCTGGTTTGTTTCTAGCTCTTCCCTGAAGACATTTTGAAAGTATTCACAGCTAGCATTTTTTTCTTTATTGTCTATCCATCTATTGCAGTCTTTATCATTCTGTTTAAACTGTTTGTGGAAAAAAAGGACTGTAGTAATACATTTTTAACTGATTGGTGAAATATATAGGGGGAATATGCAGAATTAATGTAACAATAGGTAAAGAGCAGCTGTTACATTAGCTGACATATTTATATGTGAAAATGCTTGTAGATGGAGAATTTTATGTCCAGTATTAAGATGAATTAAAGCTTTTAGTAAAATAGATGAATGGTAGAAATAAGAAGTCTTTGTTAGTTGCATTTTATATTTCCAGCCCTCCTGATTGACATATTCTTCCTGCTTTTATTCCATGGCAGGCTCTCCTTCCCCAAGTTACAGCTGACTCACAGAGCCATTCGAATGGCTGAATATATGAGATAGTTTACTGATTGAGATGAAAGCCAGGGCAGAACATCCAGCAAAGTGACAGTACCACATAATCTTCCTCACTTGTGATCTCTTCAGGTGTGACTCTGATAGCCATGAACAGATTGTTGAGGGTCATTTATCGATGTAGTCTTGTACCTGGGATGCCTAAGCTGGGTGTGGAAGGACCACCTTGGACAATGGAAATGTATTCAAAAGTCACTGTGCTGCCTTGCAGGGTTTTTCTAGCCTGGCTCACTCCTCCTTAAAGGTCCTTGACACTCTCCTGACAATAGTGTCATTGCCTGTGACTGTACACTCTCTGCATTAGGTTTTATATTAACCTGTGGTATTGCCTTGTCCTAATTATCTGACCCTTCCTTCCCCTCCCTTTTATGAATAACTGAAGGTTGGCTATGGATTTTAAACTACAGCCTGTGGTATCCAGCATAGTATATGAAAGTCTTATCATAGAATGGAGGAACTAATATCATATTCTTGATTTCCTGTCTTTTTTGTGAAAAGCTGTATGTGCAGCCTAGTTTCTTGGCAGGAGTCTTTTCTGTTTTTCATATCTACTTCTGTGCATTGCCTTTTCCTTCATACTGCATGCCCCATGTTTTCCATGTAAAATTGGAAAAGAGAGAGAAACGGGTTTGAGGAGATTATATAATGTGTGTGAAGACCCTGAAGCCCTCTGAGTGCTTACTGACCAGTCTCTGGACCATGAGAAAAATGTGTTACTTTTAACTTGTAGAAGTAAGGAAATGTAAAGTTGCCCCATAGAACCTTCTCTCGTGTCACCAAGAGCAGACATCTCTCCCTGTTCCACTGGCTCAGCCCTTGCTCCGGAGGTGGCAGCTTGTACTGTGTCCTGTACTGAAGTTTATTTTTGAATACAACTTACCATGATGTGAGGACAAGCATAACAACATTAGCAAGCTTTTAATTAAAAACAAGATAAAAAATATGTATTAAGTGACTTGACTTTCAAATTCAGCATTCCAACGCAAGCCTGCAAAAGAATGGCTTCAACTGAACTCTTTTGCAGCCCTTTGCCACATTGGTTCCTGTTTCTGCACAGCAGCTCAACTTCCCTCTGCACTAAGACCAGATCACTAAGAACAAATTGCTGTATGTTATGAACTGACAGCCAGCTTAGTTCTGCCCCTGTGAGCATGACAAGTTATGGTCAAGTCTTGAGCCATCAGTTGTCTTGAAGTATTCATGGGAAAGTGAAGAGATGTCAAAGAAAATGAGGAATTGTTTCCTGATTGGGAGAGTCCATAGAAGGGATGTTGATGTTTTTGGTGGGAGTATGTCCATATACTGGTATTTATTCTTCGTGGTCCTGAGTGTGAGAACTGAGAAAAGCAGATGTCTAGATAAAAATAGATGATGAAGTAGTACAGAAGAGGTAAATTTTGTTTGTGTATGCTGGGAATCAAAGCAGCAAATCTGAACCATGTAATGATTCTAAGTGATGGTGTTGCAGTGAGACATTTACAAAACGAGCTTAGTCTCCTTTGTTTTAGCCAAGATGGTTGCATTATGCTACAAGAAAATTGAATGCTTAAGTAATGAAGACTTTGATCTGATTCAATTCAAAGTAATGTCTGCCTAGAAAATCTTGATGAAAGATTTTCCTTCAAAAGTTGTTTTCTTACTTCTCCTCCTTTTCTCAGTTCTTTGTTAAAGCAAGCCTCCAACTTGTTTGTCAATGTACTGATAACAGCTAATTTAAGGAAATTGTGCTGCCAAAGGAAGTCACTGCCCTCATATATCCACTAGAGAGGCAGTTCATTTCAGTCCTCCCCAAGTTAGCTTCAGGCAAAATTTGCAAGAGTAGTTTAAACAACTTCAAAAATCGTGTGAGCTAACTTGACGGTTTTTCTGCCTGATGTGATTTGGGAGGTCCTCACACAAGCATTGCAGAATCAGTAGCTTGCAGCAAAGGGTTGGTAGGGAGGACTCAATAGAGGGGATAATTTTAAACCAGTAAAGTCGGATCCCAGAGGGTGGGGATCTCCATGGCTTCCGGGTATCATTTAAACTGTCTTTGTTACACTGTATAAAGGGCTAGACATGAGGGTTTCATGCTTTCTCTTTCTCTTTTATTTTTAAATCATCAAGGAGTAGGTTTGGGTCAAACCCAAACAGCTTCTTTAAACCAGTTTTATCAATAAAGGGGTATATGCTGCCATACCAGCTTTGTAGGTGTAGTCCAAAGGCTGCTTTCCTTGGAGATAAATACTGTGTCTGTGTTTCTGCATAAAAAAAGCAGAGGGGCCTGCAGTGCAGCCGGACAATAAGGAGCTGAGCTTCCCCAATTTAACCTGCCTTGGTGACTAGGAGACTTCAGTTCATTCACTCAGTGATAGATCTTTTACAACATTGCTTGTCCAACTATTGCTTAGTTTAGTTTGTTTGGCTTTAAGATTTAAAGCTGTTTGAAAGAGGAGAATAGTTGTGCTGTTGGATGGGTGCCAGGTTTAGTGAGGAAAGGGAATGAAATTGCCAGAAGAGAGAAGACTGGGGGGATGTCTATGGGAAGTTGGAAGCAGAGCATATGTAAAAACTTCTTTAACCCCAAACCCCATGTGAAGGGGTTAGAATTAATTCCTGTTTTCAGACATGGATAAACAGTTCCACTTTGTATCATCTTTGCTGTAGTAGTACATGAGTTGCAGTTTGTATTCTGTCTGTAGTTGTCCTGTTGTTTACTGGCTAGTCATAAGGCTCAGCTGGCAGGTCACCTGACTTCCTTCTGTCTCCCTTTTAAAGCTACTGAAAATCTCTCCCTGCTCATCTGAAAAGTGGTTTCGTCTCACTCCCACAGTGTTTGCTTTGTTCCACTGTGGCCATCCTTAAAACACCAGGGTGTGCACACAAGGGCACACCATGCTGTGTACTGAGGTACGTATACATAATGAGCAAAACGTGGAAATAAATCCCTGATCACAGCCCTGTGCTTCCTACTCTGAAAAGACGTATTTTATTAGAAGTGNGCACTGTGCTTCCTACTCTGAAAAGACATGTTTTATTAGAAGTGTTTGTGAGTTAAGGAAGGAAAAAAAAAAAGCAGTTTCATGGTTGTTACTAACTAGCTAGTCTAAATCCCAGCTACTGCCAGAAGTCATGGTCTTGTTCTTCAATACTCATGAAGCCAGATTCTTGTCCTCTCCCTTGTGTTGATGTTAGAGGTTACTCAACTGTAGCAGGAACTGGATCATGCCTCAGAAGGGCTGAAAACTATTTGTGGCTTTGGTTTTTTTCAGGATTTGTTTTCAGTAATGAGACCCAACTGGCAGTGTGGCTGCACAGTTGGGAGTGCTGGTGCAAGGGAGAGGATGGTAACACATGGCCAGTAAGGAATTGCTCCCTGGCTTGAAGTGGCTGTGAAGCCAGGGTCTACACTGAATAATGAATAAATAACAGTTGACATAACAGTTTGATCCATTCAGGCTACAGATTTTTCTATTCTAGAGCCAACTGGGGGAAAAGCAACTGGAGTTGTTGGAATACGAAGAGTTTTCAGTTCCTTGCAGGGATTGGAACTTGTCACTCTTGCCTGCTCTCCAGTAACCACACAAGAACAACTGTGTGATGGTGTTCTATAGTTGTCACTGTTTGTTTTTTGTTTTTAATAAACAATATTCTTCCTTGCAAAAGGAAAATGAAATCATTTTGCAGAGGAAGTGGCATTGTATTCCAAGTTGTTATTCTCATTAGAATGTTTATCCTCTTCTTGCAGTACTCAGGTGGTTCTGCTCCAGTGAGACTTCATGCTTTCCTTGGACATATGCTTTCTTGTCAGTGGTCATACAGCAGCTTACATTCAGGGCAGGATTGTGAAATATGTGTTTGGATTTCCTTAGTGTTTTTTATGGTGGCACCTGTGAGGTTTTCCTTCATGTGTAAAAGAGAAAGCTAAACTACAGCAAATATGCATTAAAATCATGTGGAGAGCAAAAAAGAGAATGGGAGTTGGTGTTTAGAATCTTCTGTTTTCATCTTTGATCATAGGTATGATTGAGTTTTCTTATTTAGTATAATTAAAGCTCTTACATATCTTTGTATATAGATTTTTCTAGTCGTAAGAGCGAATGGTGAATGTTGTAGAGACTAGGCCAGGTAAGAGAGTTGTACTTGTTTAATTTTTTTTTTGGTTTTATGTGATGTGTTTTAACAGAAAAGAGTTGGTAAAAAACCCTAGTGTAGTTCAGGTAACTTGGAAGCCAGATTCTGCAAATCTCCCTTGTGTGACTGTTCTTAAGATGCTCCTGAGTTAGAGAACAAAAAAGCCAGCCAAGTTTCATCTGGTAATCTAGGTGTTGAAGGAAAAGAAAAGGTAAAGGCTTTGGCCATAGTTCTCACTTCATTAGAACTGCTTCAAGCAAAGGATTTGTGGGAGTTCTTTGGAGAAGTGAGGGGTTTTCTTTTTTTTTTTAAAGCTTTGGCAAGAAGCTTTGTTATTTGTATTGGATGTTCCAAAATAAAAATGTAGCCAGAGGAAATAGCATCTGTGAAACTTTGATTCACACATGTGGAACTTGACAATGATTTGGCAGTGATTTGAAGCCGGTTTTATAAAGGACAGTTAGGCAGCCTTGGTTAAAAGCTACAAACCTTGTCTTCAGCACTCAAGGCAGGAAATCCAGAGGGCCCATTTTAGTGTGATGTGTAATCTTCCATTTGTGTTTCATGTCATGCTGTGAATTCTCAGGTTGGCGGAGCAAGTTTAGGTGGTCACTCTGCATTCCAAATGTAGTACCACCAAGTCAACATTTGGAAAAAACCACTAACCTTTGCCTTGTTTTCTGGAGCTGCAGAAATTAGCCTGTGCATGAAGCTGAAACCAGCAAGTTGGAGATTCTCTGTTACAAACTTAGTTCATGGAAATGGTTGAAGTACAATTTAATGCTGCTGGTGCTGCTGCTAAGTGGGAATGTGATCATGCATATCAAGCATGGATCTGCTGAGAATTGAAATGTGATATGTGTATCAAGGATGGATCACGTCTGAACCTAATCTTCCTTCATGAAATGCTGGAAATTGAAACTGGAAAATCCATATTTCATTACAAGGCTACAGAAAACAGTCTTCATTACATCTGTTCTGTGGGTATTCTGGCTTGGGCAGTGGGGCTGTCCCTAGCAGTTTACCTGGGGAAAACACAGAAGGAACAAATGCATTTTGGCTCAGTAAATGCCACCTTAATTTAATAGATTTACACAAAGGGTATCTTGATGCCTGGGATAATAATGGGGAAAAGTTCAGGTTTGACAGGGCTGGCAGGTAGAAGGTGAGTCAGGAGATGACATTTTTGAGGTTTGTTTTAAATTAGGGTATGGCAGAAGTGGTAGTCTTGTATCACAGCAAGCAGGAAGAGGTAAAGTCACCCCTCCTGTGTCAGGAAATCCTCCAGGTGTGAAATGAAGCTCGAAGGATACCAACATTTTGAGTGTTTAGATAGAAAAACACTTCCAGTAACTGAGTACGGGGACCAACAGCATCAGAAGTATATCACAGAGGTATTCTCTTATGTTGTTTTCTGGTTTTCTTGTGCAAGAAAAGGCAGTGCCATAATACCAGTAGCTCATCTGCTTGGGGCTATGCTTTCATTATATTAATTTTCTCTTAGTGGCTTTATGGGAATGTTTCCTAAAAGTCAGCAGAAGCACAAGCATTTTTCCTCTTAGGTTATCAAGTTCTGAAGTGTTCAAGAAGTGAAAAAAACCAATTCGTAAAAGCAGGATAAATATGCATGCATTTATTTGGCTAATAGAATGAGTGACAAGCTAAAGGTGGAGCTGAGGTTTGTGTAACAATGTGCCTCAAATCCATTTGGAAATGTTGTTTTTCTAATAGAGTTGATTCTAAGTGTCAGAATTGAGCAATTAAATGGCATCAAGTTCCTCAAAAGATGGTTTTAGTGACATTATCTGAGAGGTGCCTGGACCTAAGCAGTTACTTTCCAGGGAGCTATAGCTGTAAATGAGCTGTTCTGGTGGGCTCTGCCTTCCATATCATTGTGACTACGTCACCTGCTTCAAGGATATTCTTCAGTGCAATGGTGATTTTGTTGTTATCAGTGTGAAACTGTGGAGTTTGCTTCTGGTCTTTGTGTATGGGGGGGGGGGGGGAGC
>WEKY01008132.1:0-10452 GCA_013390045.1 Picathartes gymnocephalus
TCTATAAGCTGATACACCTGCCTAACCTGGTGCTCTGTCATATACTTATGTGTAGCTCTGCCCTTCAATCAAGATTTTTATGTATAGTGCCCTTTCCAAATAAAAGTCCTTTTTAAATTATGTGCAATGAACTTTTAAAGGTATTAATTTTATTTCATGAAAGAGACTTTTGCTACTGGCATGAACCAGACTTCAAATAAGACTTCACCTGAGACTGAGGATTTAACAAGCAGCAGTACTAGCTCAGTCTTCAAAAAAGCATTGGCAAGAGATGATCGGTGAAATAGAGCCACTGTCTTTGTGGTGGAACTGTAAGTGCAGCTACTTCAAATCTTTATAAAGTTGCTTAACTTTAAGTGTGTTAGACATGAGCACTCTGACCTGCTGCTGTACATTATGGTTTGTGTACAAGCTGGGATCCTCAAAAAATGACCTTTGCTTTGTAGTGTTTCCTCATTCTAGAATCACAAAGGATGTTGAGTGAGCATCCACAGAAGTTCAGGTTGGGAACACAAACACCAACAAACCAACAGCTGTAGTTATCCTGACAGTCTCAGATACAGCCTATGGATCTGCTGGAGAAAATCCTCTCTGCTTTCAGCTGTATTCCGTATTCCATCCTGGGAGAAGGGGGAGTGAATGCATTTTCATGCTCCACTGGTTCCACTTTCCTCTTACACTGCACGTTATTGTTGCCACCTACTTGTCTTTCCTCTGACTTCCTGCAAACTCTTTGGGGTCTGAGCATATTGTTTGGTGTTCACGTGTAATGCCATATGTGCTGCCACATGCCTGTGCTGCACACTAAGCAATGTGTATTTTGTATTCTGATACCTTCAGCAGTGCCCCTGTTTGAGCATTAAACTGTGAAATTACATCAATATTATTTTGGTTGGCTCAGAAATCTAGTTGTATAGGTATAATCATTAAAAACAAGCATTCAATGCCTGGCAACAGTCTACCCACAATTTAGACACAATAAATATTTTTGAGCTGTGGAGAAGTGTGGAGATAGTGCTCTCTTATGCATCTTTGACTGTCCTCCCAAATCCCCTTGTGCCCATACAAAGAGATAGTGCTTGATTTCACAGATGCATGTTGTACCATTGTTAGAGACTGAGATAATACTCTAGGAGTAAAGTACTGCCTTATGTATTTCTACTCCCAGCCACTTATGAATTTTAGACATGCCTTCCCATTATTTCTTTTACTATCCATTGCATTCCCCTTTTCCACAGTTGTGTGATATGTTAAGCATAGACTGGCTTAAGATGAACAGAAAGCTAATCAAATATTTACATCATGATGATTTGAACATATTTAGTACTAACACACTGCATGTTTCTCACTGGTTGAATTAAAAACTTCTGTTACAGAGGTAGTTAATTAAAGAAGTTTGCTAGATGAGGATTGATAAAGAAAAAAAAAAGTTGCTGGCATCTTCCCTCTGTGGGGTTGTGTATTGACTGTATGAAGAGCTGCTCGCAGGATTACAGCTGACAATGCAAAGGGAAAGTGCATTTCAGCTCCTCTGCAAAGGGAATTGAGAAAAAATTGATGGTGGTTTTTCTACATCCCTGATGATGGGAATTGTCTCTTCTTTAACGCTGGGGGAAGATGAAAACATCCAATGGTTTAATGGTTTTCAGAGAGCTGCCATAGCAAGCAAGTTGTAAAGACAAAGCCCTCACGAGTGGTAGCTGGAAAAAGATACAGTGAATTCTCTCTCTGTTTAGAGTTTTTTATTTGTTTAGGATAATCAATTTACTTGAGAATTTATTCCCTGAGCAAAAAAGTATTGCACAGATAAGCATTTTTATATCCTATCTGCCATATCTCAACAAGATCTAAACATTTAAAAGCTCCACATGCATGATAAAAGTCTTGCTTATGCCTAGGCAATTATTTTTCAAATTTAAATGTCTCTGTTAATAATGTGTTTTTTGCATTCCTAAAGGGCTTTAGAACCAACTAACATCAGATTTCCTTTTGTAAGATGGAAGACAGCTATAATTTAAAAATGCAGTATTTACTTAGTTCTCATTTAGCTGAAATTTGATGTATTTAGAAGCGTCCTAATTTATATTCAGGATCACCATTTCAATACCAATGATCAGAATTTCATACATATTTGTGCTCAGCAGCTACTGCATGCATACTGATGAGCCCTTTCCAAGGCATTCCTGTGGCACTAACATTTGCAAATGCTGTGCTGACATGGTGGTCTTTCAGGTAAAAAACTGCATGTAGGCATGCTGTCCCCAGACCATTCCAGTGATACTGTCAGTCCAAATCCAAGATAAAGTAGTAAAAAGGGGATGCAAAATGCAGGAGGGGGCACAGCGTCCCTAGAAATGCCTGTGCTTGCAAGTCTGTATCAGTAAAAGCAGGCTCTTCTCTTTTTGCTGAAAACTGAGGTCGTGGCAGTTTTTGCAGCAGCTTGTTACACATATGATTGGAAGTTTGTGTTTTGTTAAACATGCTTCTCCTGAGAAGGAAAAGGTCAAGGCTTCTCCTCAAAGGGAAGTAAGTTCATGTTACCACGTGCCTCTGATCTTTATCACCTACATTTAAGAAAAGTGCTGACTATTACCCCTGCCTTGGGATGAAACAAGGTCAGCCCATTCCCCCATACATCCACCTGAGCTGGTGGCTCTGGATTTCACTGTCAGTGACATATCAAGCTCCTGCTGAGATCAGGGCCTGCCATGGGAAGCGAAGCATGAGGACACCGTGACTGCTCCCACCTCTGAGAATTCAGCCTTCTCAGATGAGGCAGAGAGGAGTAACTGTGAGCACCTCCAGGAGGAATTACTACAGATAGATAGAGAAGGGTTTCTCTGAGTCACCTGTCATGGCTTTTTGAAGCTCACACAAGAAATCAGCAGAGAGGGGCACTGAATTAAAAGCTGGATGGATTGTAAGCCACTTGTGCCTTTGCCACCTGACTTATGAACTGTCTGTTACTCTCCCTTCCCCAGACCCCACACTACTGAAGGATCTCTTATTTCACAGGATACTGCTTGTTAGAATTCACATCAGAATGTTTAATGCTTACCTAAAATAGAAAATAATTGCATACATTTTTTTACATTTTTTGTTTCAGGCTCTGCTGTGCAGAACAAAGCTAAATCTACTCTCTAATAATGTAATTTCTGCTGCATTGTAGAATACACAGCTTTGCACTCTGTGTTTCTGCTTCTCATGGACTGATATAACAGCTTATCTTTGTATCACAACTGGAATACTTTTTAAATTCTTCTCTCTCTTTCTCTGTATTCTACACAAAGAATTTAATAAAAGACATCAAGCTGTTTAGGTGGCAAAAAACCATAGCCAAGATCCTTCCATTTTATTTATGGAAAACATGATTTCCTCAGCCATAGTAATTTCTAATACAGAGCTAGGCTGACTGCCTGTCATTTTTACTTTATTTTAAAGAAAGGCTGGTGAGCAGAGGCTGGTACTGGGAACTGCAATCCAACAAGTTCACTCTTACAGTAAGAGTGCATATTTCCCAAGGGATGACTGGCTAGAAAAATCATGCTGGGGATTTCTGCAGCAACTGCCTCCCTGTCACTCAGTTTCCTCCTCCTAGCCAGAGCCACGGATGCCCCAAGATGGCTCTGCCCCAAGACTGCTGCTGTGCCAGAGCAGAGAAACATTAAACGTGCAAGTGGAACTCTGGTGTTTTGCAATCCCTGGCTGACTAATAACCACAGTGACAGGGCCCTTTAGGAGGTGCTATACAACATGGCAATTTTTTGGTTTGAGTTTTTTGGTTTGTATTTACTGCCTTGTTTTGCAGAGGAATGCCACAGTACAGTCCCCTACTTGCACGTTTGCTGCTAGAAACTATTTATTACTTTCACAACACACCTAAAAATTGACTAATAACATTGTCTGTGAACTGTGTACCGCTTTAATAAAAGTACTTCTCCAAGTATCACATTTATCTTCAACAGCACCGTCTACAGAGACTGTTTCGGGCAAGGGAAGAAAAGCATGTCCTGTTTTTGCTGAAGATCTTCAAAGCCTCTCCACACAAAGCTCATGAGTCCTTTCTCAGCAAAGTTTCTGGATCTCTAGATTTTTTTCCCTGTGGACTTTTCACAGGAAGATAGAATGATCGGTACATGGGATAAGGCAGAGGACATGGGAATCTCATAGTGCTCATCAAAAAATCCTCAATTTAGGCATTTATCAGTATTCTACCATATTTTTTCAGTCTTGTGTAGGTGCCATATAACAAGTTATAACCGCATAGTTACTTCTTCAAGCAAATTTTGCCTGTCTCAATAACTTGCTCTGTCCTTCCATTCCCTGATATGCAGCTCTGCTGACACCACACAAAATCTCTTTACAAATTGCCTTGAGTAGACTGATGGGCTCTCCACAATAGTGCAGATCATTCCTCTGCTCTGGGAGGGGATCAACACAATTATATTTTCCATTTCTGGTTCTATGTACCTGTAGGGTTTATACATTGGAAAACTGGTTTAAAAAAAAGCTCTATTGATCTTAACATATGATATGGGATGTTAAAAGACCACTAAATAAAAGGGAAAACATCTGTACAAATTATTATGCTCTGGATTGCAGCCTTAGCAAGAGTCATGCTTGCATTTCTTTATGTACCACACTATTGTCCCATTCAGCTTTATTTTCACTAACTCTGCCTTTTCCTTTCATTTTGTACAGTCCCTTCCCTTTTTACATTGCACAGCTGTTCTGAATACTGCAGGAACCTTAAATTGTGTCTCAGAGGAAATAAAAATATTCCTGTTAGATTCAGCGGAGGAACCCTGCCAGGTAGGGGTGGGTTTCTAAATACAAGGCAACACAAATTCAGGTTTTTTTCCCTCACAGCTGCAATGGTGGGGATGAGCATGCACCTGCCTATCTGCTTCAGCCCTTTTGACAGGCTGGGATGTAAAACTCAGCTGATCATTGATCATTCAGTCCTGAGTTTAGAGTGCCATTCTGAATTCAAATCCAATTATTCTGCATCTATCTGTTAGCCAGGCAAAATATTTTATTGTCTTTGCTTCAGCTTTCTCCTCTCATATGAAGTTCTACCCTTGTCTTTCTGGACTTTTTGCTACCCTGGGAGATGCCAATTTTAATAGAGAGATTTTGAAGGATATGAATCCTGCTGTCAAATAGAAGGATCAAAGCCTGGACACCTGTTTTCATCTCCTGGTTCTATCAAATGGACACTCAATCTCTTCCCATGGCACTTAGCCGATAAGATCATCAGTGGGTCACTCGAATGTCAGCATCTGAGTGTGCAGAGCTGTGTATCAGCACAGCTCAGCAGGTTCCTCCTCAGCAACATGAGATTTTGGGGAAAAGCAGCTTTGAGAGGACCTCAGTGCAAAGCTATCAATGTGCAAATGCATCAATGCAAACACTAATGTAGTTTGGAATGCTGTAAAATAGCAATTTTACATTGTATGTGCTGTGAATAAGATAGTCCAGTCCCACCTGCTGAAATTTGCATAGATTTGGGTGCACATTTTCCCTCTGATTTCCCTGGCTGCTTTTTCAGTGGTAGTGCCTTAGCTTTTTAGCACTGTATAGGGAAACTACCTAATAACTGCTGGATTGCTCACATTTGGTTCCACTGATACGTTAGTTTTGTATGCCACACTTTTGCTGTAAAATATTTGCATTTCCTCTGATTGATACCTTGAGGATCTGCAAAATTAAGGTCATCAGCATCCTCTTTCCTGAGCACCAGAGCTCCTGTTCTCCCCCTTGCTTTCTATCTAAGCATTCTACCACATAACAAGCTGAAGAAGAGACTACACAAAACAGATTTTCCCTTGCAGTACAAAGCAGCCTCAATTTGTAAAAAAAGCCTTATCAAATACAGAAACATTCTCATGCCAAGAAATCACGGGATGACTCAGGAAAGAAGAACAGTTCTTTATTGAGGAGTTGCAGTGCTGAGTTCACAGTTGTAAAAGATCAAATTTGCTACACCTATAGGGCAAAATCCCAGACATCTCCAGGTGAGCTATCTGCTCATGCCTTAACCTTACATACACGAAGACATCTAGGTAAGTATGTGGCACGCTTCCCATGGATCTGATAAGAGGAGTGCAAGAATAGGAGGTAGTGTGCCTGCTTTCTATTTCCTGATAGCCGCTTTCCTAATCAGCTTCTATTAACTTGAATTTTCTGAGTCCAGCCTGGGAACTGCAGTATTTGGAACAAGGGATTTGGCAGCGTGAGCTAAACAAAGCAAGGATCAGATTTTCAAAATCATTTCATAACACAGATATATGCATCCACTGTCATGCTTTTCCAAACAGGAAAGTCACAGAATCACAGAACTACAGAATGGGTCAGCTTGGTAGGGACCACAGTGGGGCATCTGGTCCAACCTTCCTGCTCAAGCAGGGTCATCCCAGAGCACACGGCACAGGATTGTGTCCAGACTATTATTGGGTATCTCCAGTGAGGGAGACTCCACAAACTATCTGGGCAATCTGTTCAAGAGTCCTGCCGGACTTCGATTGGACCTAAATATCTCCATTCCCTAGGCCTGGAAAAAAATTAAAATCTACCTAGTAGCATCTAAGAACCACTGCAAATCTTGTCCATTCTACAGCTGATTCAAAAAACTCAAATATGGACTGAGTACATGGGGACAGAGACTAATGCTTTCCTGGAGTGACACCTCCCTCAGGACTGGGTAGATCAGGGAATGGCAATCTATCAGGATTTTCAATCCAGCACTGTGCATTTCCTTTTGTCTTTTTTGTTGGAAAGCAGTGACTTACTTACCTTTACCTGGAGGCTTAGCCTGCACCTCTCACACAAGCTTGTCTCTATTGCCAGCACATTTTCCACTCAGAAAGATAGAGCTTGTGGGGATGAGTGGGTTGTTACAGCAGAGCTGTGCTGCAGGGTCTCCTGTGTTCTTCCAAGTGTTCTGTGGTGCGTGTTTGTTTTCACTTCTTTCAGAATCCCTAATGACCCCATCCTTTCTGCTTTTCCCCAGCATTACCCACTGCACATGAAAGCAAAGTCAACAAGATCAGTGGAACTAATATCATACTGAGTTCCTGAGGATAAGTAATCAGAATTCAAGCCATCAGGAAACAGCCTAAAAAATAAGATGCTCCAAAATACCTGGCAACAAAAGGCCTTCACAGATACAAACAAATAACTTTTTTTCCCCTCATGTTTTGAACACGTTTTTTCTTAATCTTCGGTGGACCAATACGTAAACCCAATTATCTTTCGGGAGAAATCTGGACTGATAAATGGTCTGATGTCAATTAAATCCTAACATTAAGATGCTGCTAGGATGACTCTTCTCTGACTGAAGTGAATTGGCTTTCCTGATTATATCAGGAGAGAACCATTGTGAAAGCTTTTTATGATCTTCCTGAAAAATGCTGTTTATTAAAATAGTAGTTCACTGTTTGAAGTCTGGTGCAGAGGTTGGATTCTGTCCTGATTCTGAACTATATGGATATTTTTGCATTAGGATTTCCTCTGTATTTCCTCTTTGCCAGGATGGAGAGGATTTAATTTAAACTCAGGCAGTGAAGATTTTAATGCAGAATTCTGACCTGGTAAAAAAGCAGTGGAGTAGACCCCTGTGGCTGTGATGAGAGAAGAGGGTTACAAAGTCCTGCCTTCTATTAATGGATAAATTTACACTTCCCAGTCATTTCCAGGTTTTACTGATAGGACTTCACTCTTTCCAGACCTTCTAGCTGAGTTCAGTGGGCCAACTCTATCTCTGGTGGAGGCCCACTAAGACTGTGGTATTACTGTTCCGTGACTGGCATGCTGCAGAATCAGATTAGGCACCAATTTCTCCAATGGCCGAACACATGAACTGCCATGCTGCTACCCAGACTTACAGACTCTGCTCTCTTCCCTGTAGGAAGGACTCCACTTTAGATGGGTCCTGCAAATCAGCAGTTTGGCTTTTTACTGAAATGAGCAGAACATAAGCTATTTTTCTCACCAAAATTGATTTAATTTGTACAGCACATTCATTATCTATAGCATAGCTGCATACAAAATGTTTAATTGGGACATAGGAAGCAAAACACTGCCCAGTTGGAATACAGCTTGAGAGACATTTTCCTGATTAGGAATATAACTGAATCATGGTTCATTAGCAGAGTTCTATCTGGAGATGAAATCTGGAGAGGTAGTTTCTAAATGCTGTGGTTTATATTAATGTTGTCTAGCCAAAGAGACATGCTGGCTGTATCTCTGTAAGTGTTATCACGATCTCTGACAGAACAAAGCTTGAGTAGGTATCTCTTAGTAATTACTCTGTAGAGCGAGAGCTGAGCTCTTTTGCTTTTTTCTCCCTACAATTTTCTACTGAAAATGGTATCATTTTACTTAATCTTTTCTACTGCAAAGTCAGATAGAGTTTTTGATCAGCCTTTTTATGACACTTTCTCAGAAATGAACACTTATATTGCATTTTTTTTATTGTTCCAAACAGTTTTGAATCCTTTGACAGACAAATTTCTTTCTCTTTCATTATGTCTCTCCTGTAGATTACTCCTAGTCACAGCTTCTGTTCTCTTCACCACAAGAATTGGACCTGTCCTTACCTCTGTCTAAGAGATGGAGTGCCGGGGATACTCTACCCAATTATGTTTTCACAGGATTCAATCAGTCGAGCTATGCTGATTTCCACTAGCTGAGGTCTTGGATGACTATCTCTGAAATAAGCTGTCTCCTTGGTCAGAGAGATTTCAGGCATATTATTTTACATGGGCGGTTTCTCCAGTAAATGAGCCTTGCCTGTCTATCTTTGAAGTTTCAGTCTAAAGTGGATCATTTCCTGAACCATTCACTGTATTATCAATGCTATTTCCATTAAAAAAAAGCCCTCCCATGACTATAAGTCTTATCAGACCATTAACATTTGCCTTGAAATTCCAGCTAAAGCTTAGGCTAGCATGCAATTTATGAGAGGAGCTAGAACTCTGTTGCTAGATTTGTTTCCGTATTTCTTTGCTCTTCCCTAATTCCTTTGAAACCTTTCCAGGGAGAGATTTCAGTACTGCTGGATGATAAATGAAGACTCCAGGATTCCCAGGCAGGGTCTGCAGATAAAGCTCGAGGAGAGAGCAACAGTTCTGTTATGCAGTTTTGTGCTTCGCCTCTCTTGCCTTCTGGCCAGAGAGCATTCAGTGTCTATGGGTTCTGCTGAAAGGATGTAGGAGATCTATGGGGTACAGTGTAGTTTTTCCTGCAGTAGCACAGGGGTCCCTTCCCCTTAGTTTTTCCCTCCTGTTGCTGCTAGATTTTGGCTCAGCACTGGATTTTTTACTCACGTTAACAAACATACGACAGCAACTGCCCTGAAACTTCAATGTCTATATTGAGACTGTTCCTACCCAAGAAAAGCTAAATAAGTTGTACTTAGTTTTAACACTTTTGCCTGGGACTGCATGTTTAAAATTCTGGACAGGTTTGGCCTTGGGGCAGGTGGTGCAATGAAAAAAAATGAACATTCAGCATCTTTCGAGGAGAATTTCTCCTAGAGCACTGCTTATAATGAGTGCTTGCTACTCTTCTGGTTTGTGCCAAATGGAAAGGGAAATGTCAGACTCTCCTGATTTATTCTATATTTCCTTTTTTACCTGTGAAACTTCTTGATGTCATTCTTATTCAACTTACTTCTCCACTTTGTGCAACTTAAAGCAATGAAATGTTTTAAATAAAAATAATTTCACTACTTTTGTCCCTGAAGGTGCTGTTCAGCAGGTACACAGAGACTGAAGTAGCTTTGATCAGAAGTTCACAGTTGAACTCACCTGTGCTAGCTTAAAAATTCAGGTTCTGTTCCATAGCAATTTCTTACCAAAATCATATTACTTCTCTGCTTAAAATTCATCATATACATGTCTGTCCTTTCCTTTCTTCCAAAAAATCCCAGAGGATTTTAGAAGATGGAAATTTCACTATTAATGCATTTCAGATCTCAGTTTAACTGACAAGCCATGCTTCTTAGCTCTCATCTAACTTACAGTGTTTACCTTGATAATTAAAAATAACAATCAACACTGACAGTATTTTCAAGAGTTGACAACCACCTGTGAGACTGGACCATTGAAGGTAAGCCCAAGGGCTATTGGCTTCTGCAAGCTGTTCCCCAGCCAATGCTCTTTGACAAGGTTGCTATTGCTATTTTAACCTCTTTTTTTAAAAAAATAAATTCAATATACATGCTTGATGTTATTCCCAACAGAGCCATCTCTCCTCCAAGGCATAATGGATGAATGGGTTTTAATAGCAAAGCTGGACTGCAGTAAAAAAAATTGCTAAAAAAATCAGCCATAGTTCTGATTAAAGTTGCTGCTCTGAGTACCAAGGGTTACAGTTATATGGAATTGCATTTTCGAACAGCAGAAGTTGTTTTGCTTTTCCCACCCAATTAACTGCCTTTTTTTTTTT
>WEKY01008132.1:10482-195325 GCA_013390045.1 Picathartes gymnocephalus
TTTTTTTAAGCCTTCCCCTTTGAGGTCTTTTTTTTGTAGATACTCAAGGATTTGGTGAAAGTTAACTGCAAGTGGCATCAATGGAAATCCTGCATGAAGACCTCTTGGGGTTTTACAGATCCTCACAAGCTCAAACATTTCCATAAATATTGCAAGGAGGTCGCAGCAAGTGAACTCTGCAGAACCTCAGAGAAAATTTCCACTGCAAAACTCTAGCAAACATAGCTTATGCCCAGCTCTTTATGTGCACTGACTCTGCATCTGCAGCATTGCCCAAGATCGGGGAAAGGGGGGAGCTGGTCCCCTAAATCACTGCCATTTTGCAGGAGAGACTCAGAGCAGGACACACACCTCCATTTTCCTGCTCACCTGCAGCAGGGCCTGCAGCGTGGGGCACCAGGGAGCTCAGTGAGGGGTTCTGTCCTCTCCAGCTCGGAATTGTTCCCATGGGAAGAAACATCTCAACTTTCACTATCAGCTGTGCACTCTAATGAATGACCTCTCTGAGAAAAATTCATAAAAATTCTGTGTCCCATTGTTTTCACTGTTAATCTGCCCTTCTCACGCTGGATTTCATTCCTTCAAGGGGACAGGAAGGTAAACTGCAGTGTGAGGTGCAGCCTTGGGAAAATCACCAGAAGGAATTTAAGTGAAGATGGAAGCAGGTCCCCAGGGTGTGTGATTTACCATCTCAGCAATTCCTGCCACTGGGATTGACAATGCTGGATGCCAGCATGTTCCCATCACCTACTTAAGTTTACCATCCCTCTGTCTGAGTGGGAAGAACAAGCAATAAATCTTCCCTGTTGTAGCTAAAGTTCAAAGCCCAGCCTATTAGCTCACATCACTATTAATTTCATTTTACATTAATATATAATATGGCTAATGCTTCTCTGTGGATTTCTTACATGTAAGAAGAAGCAAACATGTTAACAGGATGCAAATAGAGTCTCAATAAATTAATATAAGTAACCCTGGCTTCACTGGTACTTCCTGAGGTTATCAGAGAGCCAAACACAAGACAAAACCAGCAGCATTTCCCATCTCATGTTGTGAACAACAGAACATTACTTCAGACTTAATCCAGGTTTCCTACAAGAGTCAATCCTTATTTTGTGGTTGATCTCCAAAATGCTGGGCCTATTCTCACAGCCTCCTAACTCTTCCCAGTTTCACTTACCTGGAAAGAAGCTGCATGGCAATCTTCTTGCTGTGTTCTAATTAGTTTCTATCTCTCTGGCAATTATTTTACCAAAGCTCAAATTCTCATAAAACAAATTGTTATTCCTGTCATATGTTCAGAAATTTAGTTAATAACTTTAAGACCATATTTTCATGCCCTGACAGTTTATTGTTTACTGCTATCACAACAAAAATATTGTTGGACAACTGTATCCTTTACAGACACCACTGTTTAAGGTGGCAATTCTTATTGTTGATGTTTCTTCTGTTATCAGGAACTCAACACTATCCTCTTCCCAAAGTTTTAAGGGATGCATTTAAACACTAGGAACAATTAGCATATATGTGAATGGTAGAGGTCAGAGACAATTTAAATAATAATGAAAAGTACCCTGAAGTAGAAGGTCAGATTTTTCAACAATTATTATAGCACTAAATGTAGACTATAACTTGGGAGACCAACACAGTAAAGTGGGAAAACCACAGATGTCAGTACTACCTGGTCATATTATATGGGAAAAATGCACTGAATTTAGAGGGATAAGAGTAAAGCACGTTATCATAAGCAGGTTTCTATAAACTGGATTTCTGTAGGCAGTTGAAGAAAAAGCACTGTAGCCAAGAGTACATGTATGACTTTGGCTATCATTCAGTCTTCTAAACACTTGGAAAGACACCAGAGAGAGCTCACAGAGAGGCACAGAATTAATTTTATTTTTCTCTCTAACAAACCTCTATGTATGCATGATAAGATTTAAGGAATAAGATGTATAAATCCCAAGCGATTATTTAAGGATATCATTTAGCCTTGTAATTACTGTGGTCTCTTAACAGCTGTTCTGTTTAACTGATTGCAACGCTTCAGGGCTGGAACGATTTATCTTGGAGCTCCATCTACTGAACCGAAGGCGGCACGACGTTATTAGGAACCATCCCACAGCCTTCAGACCTGAGCTCCGGTTCAAACCCGGGTAAATCCCACCGTAAGGAGGGACAAATAAACCCCTCGAGAGCTGCTGGGCCACGCAGAAGGGCTATAGGTGTATCCTACTGCACTGCTGCAGCCAACCCACGTGTGGTTTGACAGGCATCGATCTCTGCTCTCTCTGTCCCCTAACTGCACGTGCCCAGGGCCACAGCCACAGCTGTGCAACCACTTCCCAGCTTTTCAGCGAACACAGGGAGCTAACTCAGCCGGTGTCGATGTGTTTTGGTCCCAGGGGCTGGGATGAAGGCAGAGCATACCCACCTGTTCCCCACACTCCCCCTGTCCCCCTACAGTGAGGAAAGCACTGCCCAGACTGAGCACATTAGAAGTGGATTAATATCTCTCGCACATTTTGAAGATTCTTTAGAAAATTAAGACAAATAGATCTCTCTGTGGAAATCCGAGTATCTTTGCATAAGATTTTAGACAGCTCCACTTCCACTTCAGTAGAATTAAATGAGATGTATCAGAGTAAAGTCATTGTTCTTCGGTCCATTAGCATTTTCTTAAAAGATATTCAGCACTCTGTTTTAGAAAACAGAAATCACTCAAGACTTCATCTTTGGTATTCCACATGAAAAGCAATCAAAACAGGTTTAATGTGAGCTTTCTTGAAAAAGGGCTATTATAAAATAAGTTATACCATATTGCTACAGAGAGGCCAAGGAAAATTAAACCTGCATGAACAACAACAGGGCATTTGGAAATTGACTATGCCTGAAATTCCAAACATTGGAAACAAGGCAGGAAGAACAAACACTTTCTTTGAAATTAACTGTATGGAGACAGAGCAGTGGCTGCATACTGAGATTGGGAAATAAATTTATCTTATTGACTCCTTATTCTAGAGAAAGGATGGATGAGATGCGACTTGTACCTCCCTGACATGGCATCTTGCATTGATTAGAGAAGTTCTAATCAATTCATTTGCTTGCAGTCCTATAAGCAAACTGCCCAAATGAACTCAGTCTTTTGCCATCTTGAGCAGAGCTCCCAGTGTTAATAGTGGTCCCCAAAAGGACTATTTATCACTGCAGTAACAATGAAGAGACAGATAGCAACAACACTTTGCTCCATAGTCTGGGGTGCCCTGATCAACTGAGTTTTATGAGGAATCCACTGCAGGAAAATCTCTGGAAATGCTCTGGCTGTGCTGGCAGTGCACACAGCCTACTGGCAACAGAGAGAAAAGGGGACGTGTGGGGTCAAAAATACACCATTTTTCTAACAAAGAGAAAGAATGCTACAGGCAAGTGCAGTTACACCTGACAGCAAAATGACCCAGCCAGGCATCAAGTGCACTAACCTCTGTCCAGGCTGGATTCTACTCAGAGGAATAAGAATATTCAAAGAGAAAAACTAGGACATTAAAAGTCATCTTTGGAGATTTGTTCATCTAATAAAGCACAACAGAAATCTTTTTGTAGAATTCTATTTCTATCCTGAGGTCTTTACTGGCTGTTAATTAAAAATGTATTGTCTGCTTAAATAGACAAAGACATTCAGGAGCTCAAGTAAAAGATAAAAAAAAATAGAGTCCATATAATTAAAAAGAATTCTGAAATATGTTTAATTATGTGTTTTATCCTCTCTGAAAAGCAATTTAAGTACGTTTCCTTTGCTATCAATAGTGACATTAATGAGACGATTTTCAACTGTCTCAAGAACCCAGTAAACCAAGAGCCCCTGGGGCACAAGTACTGTACTCTGAAATCCAGGCCATGTACACAGACCTTGCATGCACAAAGCAGCAGCTTCTTTTGGACATGGCTGTGCTTCCTGAAGCAATGCTTTCAATTCCATTCTCTCCAAATGTATTGTACATGTACAATTTTTTTTATTATTATGCTTGATGCACTGTAAATACTAAAAGCTCTGTTGATTTTACAGGTCACTGAGAATACAACCAGCAATAGGACAAAGTTGTCACTGCAGCCTTTTCTTTCTCCTCACAACTTTTGATTTGGCTCTGTCCTTGCACAGGGAACATCCACCTAATCCATAATATTCTGCTAATTATTCCTTGCCAAGAATACTTTTATCCCTATGAAAATTCCACCTGCCACTGTGACAGAAACAAAGCGTAAATGTCTGGCATAAAGGAATAAGATCTAGCAGGAGCTTATAACATTTTCTTGACAGAACTGTCTAGTTTAGTTTGAATTTCTAGAAACAGCACTCTGTTGAGAAAGCAGAAGCACCCACCCTCCCTGCAACCCATTCCATGGATTCTTTATCTAGATCCACCCCCAACACAGACAAATTTTGTCACAAGCTTTCAGAGACTGCAAGTAGCAGCACATCAGCTCCCACCAGGGAGGGCCCTGGCTGGCAAACAAGACCTGGCAATGCCATGGATGAAGCTGTTGGTGCCAAGCTCCCAAGCAGGGCTAGTGCTGCCAGGGGCAGGTAGCCCTTGCTGCCCTCCTGACCCTACCCTTTCATCCTCAAAAGAGTTTATAACCACAGAACAACTCTGCCAGTGCTAAGGAGGCTGAAGAAGACTCCTGGCCCAAGGAAGGGCTGAGGAGTAGAGGGCTTTAGGAGACCCTTATTTTTTGAGAGAATGTAAACCCCCAAGTTTAGCCTCCTTCCCTCTCCCCCTCTCATTTTTGCCCCTGAGTTGTGGTCAAATGAGCTACAGTAGCCACATACTGCTGCCTCAACGCCAGGTACTACAAAAACAGTAGGCGCCATGATGTTGCCTACAGCCAAGAACCCTACAATGCCAGAAGAGACAGAAAACAACCCCAAGTTAGTTAAAAAAAACTAACCTTTTCCTCAGTGGCTTCGTCCCCTGAGGGCTGGGATCCTCTCAGCCTGGGCCTGCTCTTCCTGGGCACTGCTGCCCTACACCATCTGCCAGGTTGGTGGCAGCGCTTCTCTTGCCCAGGTGGCCACGCCATGCTTCCCCTGGGGCAGCACCTCCTTGAAGAACGGGTTCATGCTTCCTTTGTGGAAGGACTGCAATGCCCACTTTAGCTACTTCATATTTTGGTCTCTTTTTCTATTTCTTCCCCTCTTCCTGGGTGTTTTTCCCTTCCAGGGGTGCCACACACAGCTGCAGTAGCTCTGGGCTCCATGTTTCCCCTGAGGTCTCCATGTTCTTTTTCCCACTTCAGCCCCTCCTGAGGTGCAGGAGGGTCCTGCTGAGGCACCTGGGCTGGCAGGTGTGTAGGGACCTCTGAGCAACCCCAACATTCCTAGGAGCAAGCAAACTGCCATAAAAATGTCCCTCACCTTGCCCTGAGGTGCACACCAGCCCTAGAGCTAGAGAAGCTCATCTGAAGGCCATGAGGGGAGAGTGCTCTGCCCTCACAGCTCTGTCTGCACGGCAAAATGGCGGCTGCGCTGCAGGGCGGGAAGGGGCGCCGTGAGGGAGGCCAAGGCAGAGCTTTCCACTGCTGCAGTTCTTTAAATGGAACTCCTGCATTTGTTTGATCCAGGCTTCCATTGTGCAGACACAAAGGACAGGGAATAGTGAGGGCACCCAGGCCGCAAATCTGCAACGTGAACAGCAGGAGATCTACTTGCTCCCGGTGAGTTTGAGGGGCTGAATTTGGGAAGTCAACTCCCCTTGTGATTTCCTTCACAGCGTTTTGACTAAAATTTCCACATAATCTGTACCCCACTTTCATGTTTACATAGAAACTTTTTTCTTTTGGAAGATGCCACAGTTGAGGATGTTCCTTGTCTTTGCAGTCAAGTCATTCTGGTACATGACAAGGTTTAGTGGAGCACCAAAGTTTAGGAAAAAAATAACTGAGCATATACTGAAGCTCTTCTTTTAAGTCTTCTTGGAAATGATGTTTTAAGCAGTCGCTATTTATGCCTGACAATGTGTCTGTACATGTATTATAGACAAATGCCATTTGCCTGCACATGAACATCTGTGAGCCAGATTCTGCCCCACTGGAAATACACACTGGTATGATTTTGTCATGAGTTTTGTTTTGGTTTTGTTTGGGTTTTTTTTTTGCCCTTGACAGGACTGATATCAATTTAGTGCAATTTCATTAAATTTAGTAGAGCTTTTTTTTACTCTACTGAAAAGTCAGAGCTGACTCTTCCGCATTATGTCAGTTTAAAATTATCATATATAAGGTCAGATTTTGTCTTTAATCATTTTTGTTTTCAATAGTCTTTACTGAAAAGAGATGGATATCAACCAGTTTCTCCTTTCTTCTGGTTTAACACAGCCCTAAACTGTATATCCACAGCACCAGAACTGTTATACAGTATTTCATTGCTGATTGCCAGCTAGAGAGGAAAGCTCTTTCTAAGCAAAACGTCTATTGTTTCCTTTTTTCATTTATTTTTATGTATTTAATTAAAAATATATTCCTATATTCTGGAAGTCCTCTTATGAGCAGAAAGAAATTAAAAATATAAATTCCCTCCTCCTGCAGGTCCCCACATAAATTTTATTTTTCTATTAATCATCTGGTATAGTACTGATCTAAATCAGGCTGAAAACCCTGAGCACAATATCTCTCATTTTCACTTCATTCTGTAAATTCTGTAAATAGCATCCATTATTTTTTCTGCCCTCTCTTTCATTGTTTTTCTCAGATGCACTTTTTCTTTCTAAATTATTTCTCATTTACTCCAATTTTAGTCTGTCTTCCTTCACCACATACTCATCATTTTGTTCTCATGCTTATCCCCTGTAAACCCCACTGCCATCATGGAAACCAATGTAAAAGGGAGACACTTTGCTTCGTCATTTTTCATCTACAATTGCCCAGAGTTGAAACTGAGAAAATTAATAATAACTCTGAAACCTATGTATAGTTTTCTACCAGGTATATAGTCTTGCAATTTTTCCTTATTTCCTTGTTATTAAGTATAGCATATGTACACTTTATACATCTGTGGAGTTTTGTAATTCCCAAAAAACCTTACTCTGTGCTGTAGAGCTTGGAGAGATGCAGTGCAGGCTCCTGAATTAAATAGTTTGAAAACAGACCGAAATCCCTAATCCTGCAAGTCATTTAATTGCAGCGTTTCCTGTTCAATTCTGCCATTTGCACTACAGAAATCAAGTTATTTTCAGATGTATTTGTATTCTATGCAGAGCATGGTCTCAGAGTAGTGATATTGCCACAGAACTACTACATGCATGGATGTGTAACTGTTTCTTTCTTTTCACAGTAAAGTTTATATATAAAACTGGTTGTAAAAAACCCCCCACAAACCCTCAAACTATGGGGTTTTAATTTATTTTGGCAAAACCCTAATAATTCACATAGAACAGTGATTTATCAAAGGACCTTTATTATGAAAATAAATCCTAGTGAGAATTGCTTTGTTGGGGGCTTTGCAATTAAAGGTAAAACTATCCACAAGAAAATGTAACATGTAAATGAAATGTGGATATTGAAATGGAAATTGTCATATGTGAGGTTAAAAAAAAAAAAGAGTTTAAAGGACTGAAATTGGAAGGACAGGATAATCTCTGTCCCTGGGTTCTGAAAGAACTGGCACATGAAATTGCATGTCCAGCAGCAAGAATTTTTAATAAAGCTGCTGACTGGTAGCAGAGCACTGCTGAAAAGCAAACCTCTTGCCAGGATTTCAGAAAGGGGAAAAAGGATAACCAGAAAACATTAGAGTGACCTCAACAATATTCAAGAATCTAGAAGGTTTTTTCTTTAAGAAAAACGTCCATGTGAGTAGAAAAAAAAAAAAGGAAAATGGGACAAAAGCTAAGTTTACCAAAGGTGAAGCAGGTTGATTGAATGTATGTCTGTTGATTAAAACCATTGGTTTAATCAGTAGAAAGTGCTGCAGATAAGATCTATCAGGCTTCTGCAAAGAAAGTTGTGAAAAAAATGCTAAAGCAGGAAAAGCCCTTGGTTGTGCTAGAAGAGGAATTGTTGTCTCAAGGGAGGATGTTATTGTAATTCTTAAAGGATCAATACTGGAATCAGCCTTATTTAATACTTGCAGTAATGACTGCCACAAAACGAGTATGCTAATGAAATTCTGCTGAAAGCAAACACTGAGAGATATTACTAACACAGAAGAGGATTAAAGGCTCAAACAGGGAAGAAATAGATACTGTGACAACTGGAATAAGAGAAATTGAATATAAAGTATGTACGAAAAACCAACAGCAGGAGCCCGGCACTTGGAAACCAAACACGGAAAAGATCCATTAGCTGAACATGGGCTACCTATAAGTCACTGCTGTGGAGACATCTGTGGCAAAGCTGAACACAATTCCAAAATATTCTAGGTTTGGTATTGCTAATAGATATATATGAAAATATTAATAGCACTGCACAAGGCATTCCTGAAATCTCATATCAAACATTTATTTTTATTCTCCATGTCTGAGTGCTAGGACAGGAAGAGTGCTGTAAAAATGGGAAAGCTTCTCTTACTGATATAATGAAGATAGTTCATCTTCTTTTCCCAGACTTATTATCAAGGCATTAAAAGTCGATAATATTTACCAGTTCACCATTTTGAATCACAAGACTGCTGGATAGATCAATGTCATGATACTGTGGCCAATAAATCAACACTAAAATATGTAATTGTGTGAGGATGGCTGCCTAATTATTTCCCCTGTGTAATCACCCTTAAAGATCCACATTACACTTTATTTACTACCTCAACACAAATATTCATGATAATCTCTATTTTTTACACCAAGGGAAACTCATTCCTACAGAAAATGATATTTTTATTTTCTTTTCAACGATTTGTATTTAAAAGGGTAACACTTAACAAACACACTTGGGAAAAGTGAAGATTAACATCTGTGTGCTGGCTGAGACTTGTCTGAATTAAGAATACACACAAATACTTTATTCTAGTTATGATGTTGTCTTATTCCCTTATTAAAGAAAATTAATTATTTTTCTTAAACCTTTTTGTAAAAGGTAGATATTGTGTCTAATTGATGTATATATTACATCTACTCTTCTGTCTCTGGTTAATAATTTAAAATACAGTACAGATTTGTACAGTACAGACATGTATAGATTTTCTATTAAAGAGCAGGAAATTTTTGCATGCCTGCCACTAAATATTCTGTGAACATTTCTGCCAACTGCAAAGAAGAGTCACTATCATTAACACTTCAAACTTGAGAATACAGTGTGCTCAAAAATACAAAACTTGTTTGGTTTTGTATGAGTTATGAGGTAAAGAATGCTAAAATAAAATACAAATAATGTAAATATGAGATTTCAGTAAACTTTGTGAATACACACTTTAGTTAGGAACACTCATCTTTATGTGAATGTATTAATTCACTTCATTATGTGTATTCATGTTAGCGCTTTCATTCCATTAAATATTGAAAGACAAACCTTACATTAAATATGTGAGGAAGTTTACTATAATATTGAAAAACAGTGTTCCAGGTCAACATTTTCAGATTCATTATCCAGGAAAAACAGGCATCATATGTTAAGGGACTGGAATCCTAATAAACCTTAAGACAGCAGTCCTGTTGTGTGCAAATTGATTAGAGTGTGAAATTTGTGGGCTAAGTGTGCTTTGAAAGCAAACTCTCCTTCAGGAATAAGGACATTTCTGGTGGTAGAGACCGAGGACGGCTGAGGCAGAGCTCAGTGCACCCGATGGATGGGACACTGTGCATGAAATCCACTCCCTGTCCTGGCATTATTGCACTGGAATGTCAAAACAGGTGTACCACTCCTCCTGTCAGAAATGCAGCTCCTGTGCTCAGCTTAAACGTGTGCTTTTACTAAGACTTCAACCCTCCAGTATTTCGTTTTAAATAAAAATGTGTGTGTTTGATGGTGCTGTTATTTTAAAGATGACGATACACATGTAGAAAGAGACAACTGCTGCTGTTCTGACAAAACTAGAAATCCTTAAGAGGCATCATTGCTCATCATCCACCATCAGGTACCATGACTTCCCACCACTGCCGGCCTTGTATTCCCTGTTATTTCACATGCACGGGAGAGGCTGGGGAAGGAGAAGCCTGAAGAGGTTCCCCAGCTGTGCTCTGGATGGATGAAGGCTGCATGCTCTGCTGTGGGGCCCTCGGCTGCCCTTTCCCTCCCTCTCACTGCTGTGGGCAGCCGGGCCGCGTTGAGGGCTGCCAAGGCACATGGAGGGCTGCCTGGCTGCCCCAAGCACGGTGCTCCCCAGGGGCCGGGGCTGGGAGCCGAGTAGTCGCCCAGGGGAACGGGCTGCTGCCCAGGAAAGAGCCAAACAAGGGACTGCCAGCAGCAGCCACTGCTATGGAGGTCAATCCTTCCAACGGCACAACCCTGCAGCTGCAGGCAACCTTTTGTGACAGTTGGGTCCCATAGCTCTAGGGAAACAGAAGAGATGATTTGGTGTCTTTTTCTATTTGTTTTCTGGAGCTGATAAAACTAAACTTTCCTGACTTAAAATCAGTTTTGGTTTAGATTCAAAGGAAATACTGCTAACAACCTATTGTCCGATTCTGTTATTTCTATGCTTCGTAATAACTAATCTTGCAAATATTTACATTTATTGTGATGAAAGACAGTCTGATTTCATGATCACAAAGCATGAAATGCCAAGAAAATGTGCCTCTTTTGTTTCCCTCTCATTTCTGCAGTGAAAATACTTTAGTGTGGCTTCACACCAGTGCATGCTTACCATTATATCTGTCAAAGCCGCTGGTCAGCTGTCTGCTACTTTCATGTCTTCTTTGTCCATAATCTCTGCTGCCACACGTGATTTGCTGTCCACTGTCGAATAAGAGGAGTTCTTTTCTAACTTGCTGCATCAAGGAGGTAGAAAAGAGGACGATGCCCTATCAATGCATTGATTTTATTTTCTATTCCACTGTTTACGTTCTACATGGTGTTAGTGGACTTTGAAGTTCCAGGAGCCAGCTGAGGTAGCTCACCAACACATTTCATGTTGGAAAGAGAGAAATGCAAGTCATCTTAACACAGCAAGGACACAAGTCTCTCAAGGCAGGAGAGATTTACTCCCTCAATTTGGAGACAGGCAGGCATCCTTTCAACTTACCATTTTATGTGCATATTTGCAAAAGTCTTCTCCTGTGAAAATATACCCCCAATATATGTACATATATAATCTACAAGATTCTATTCAATTGGAAATATTATCTTGTCATTGTCCATAAAAAAAATGTATGGAAATAACAAAGAGAAGAAAAGCATCTTAAACAGAATCTTTCAGTATACCTGGCTGGACTGAGCTAATGCAAATTCATCACTGTTGGTGCTTGTATTCTCTTTCCCACTACAAACCAGTTTCTCTCTGACATACAGGGTTAAGGAGCCAGCAAGAAGCTTTATCGTCACACTGGGAGTCTATCAATTCCCAGAATCATCCCCAAAGACCAGATGATGTTCTATTGGTGTGAATACCAGAAATCAATTTTAGCATGCATGCCAGAGATTAATCATCACCACTCTTGTCTGTTCTGTCTCCAAGCTAAACATTTTGATGATAGTCTCTCATTCTATGCTGGTAAGTAACTACTACTTGGTAATTTCATTTTTATTGGCTTCACTGAAGTATATGTGAAGGGTCCAGGCTGAAGAGGAAGAAATTATGGCAAACAGATGGCTTTACTTATTTTGCATTGTTTAAGTTACTTCAGGTATTCTGAAATCTAATTCAGATGTGAGGTGGAGAAATGCATTTAGAAAATGTGGGCTATGTACCAGTGTTGACAATCACAAATGGAATCCTGCCCACAGCAAGTACACTTGATATTTGTAGTGGTCTTTCAGCTGTCTCCTGCCTTATCCATCTATTAGCATTGCTTTAGGCTTGCTGACAAGGTAATATGACAATTTCAGCGCAAAATAGGTGCTAAGCAAAGATGACTCTAAAAGGGCCACCTATTTACTGTGGAGAGCGTGACTGTTTCTGCATGAAATCCTTTTTCTGCTGTTTGGGAGAATTCAAATGTGATTTTCTGTTCTTTGTGTCTAAGATAATATGACAAGGACTATAGCTGAGGGGAAGGAGAATGAGGACTCTGGATTAGAAATGTGTTTATTTCTCTAGGCAGAAGGCTGATTGACAAGCTGAGTAGTATCCAGGATAAAACTCACTAAATTTGGGAGCTTACTGAAGTGAAATGGTGCTGTAACTAAGGCACCCCTGCAGCTGCCACAGCACTACCAGAGTAGGTTCTTTAGGTTTTCAGTTTCTCTTTTTTCTATTAATGCCTACAAAGGTGACCTCCTAAAGAAACAAAAGATTTCTTCTGAAGGGATAATTATTTTCTTAGACATGGAAAAATAAGCAAACAATCAGACTTTGATGATACAGTGATCCTTATTTATTGCAAACTGACTCAACATCTCCCACAGGAGTTTTTTACCCTGGATCTATTTTTTTCTAGATAGGGATCATTAAACACTCTATCACTTATTTGGGGAAAGCATCCATGTGTGTGTATTTATGTATGGCTCACTCTTTTCCCCTCAATGCATATTATTTCCTGCCTATATGAGAGGTGTATAGATGCAGAATAAGAACTGCTACATGTTTGGTTTCCTTGGTGGGGTTGATTTCTCTCCAGATCCACTCTACCCTTCTGTAACTCGTGAAATAACCAGATCACAGAGTTTCCAGTTTAATCGCTATTTATTTTCTCTTAAATAAAGATGTTTTTACAATAAATAAACAGCAGTGTTACTAATAAAGTCTCTGCTGTTAATATTTAAGAACTGTTATATATTAAAAAGATAATTTTAAGTACTCAAGATTTATTTTAATTGTGTTTGTTAAAGAAACCAGAAGTGCTTATATAACTTTGATACATTTTTAAGACTTTAAAATATGTATAAACTCTATCCAATTTTCTCTGATCACAGCATAGAGTTTCACCTTTTTGATACAGCAGATGAAAGTCAACATCTAATTGTTCTCTGGTTAAAACTGTTTTAAATACAACAACCCCCTCCACACCTCAGTGGAATTCCTGCTTGCATTAAAGAAGACAATATTTTAAAATAAATGAATTGATGCTGAAAGAGAATTGAAAAGCTAAATCTGTTTATTTCAATTTAAAGAACTTAATTGTGAAGGTTTAAAAAAGGTATAACCCAAACACATTTCAGCCATTTCAAATTTTAAGGTAGATACAGTATAATCATACTGCACTGTTTCTATGCTGCACTTTTCCTCACATGAAAAAAAAAAAGTTTACTACACTACAATTTCACACTGATTAGAAAAGTGGAAAATACCGTGTACAGAAATGATTGGAAGAAGTTTATTCATTGTCATGTAGGCTTGCTTTGGGCAGGATCAGACAACCTCATGAGCTTGTCAGCAGAGAGCTGAGCCCTGCAGTTCTGTGGCAGCACTGATGGATGTGAGCTGCTGTGAGCTCAGCAGCAAGAGGGGGATTTGGTACCGCAAGTGAGCAAGATGTTTGAAATGCTTTCAGATTTTTTATAAGGAGCTTCTAAATATGAGGATGCTAAATATGCTACTTCTTAAAATGATATTCTGGGACAGGTAAAGGTGAGAGTCCTTTTTGGGCAGTTCTGCCTGTGCAGGTACATCTCCACATGTCGATTTTGCCCTGAGTGAGCTGTAAACACAGTTCTACCCAGGTATAATGGAGAAGACCTAGTAATACCACTGCTGTATCAGTTTTTATATAACAGCCTATGACAGTCCATAATGCATACTTCCAAACTATGAAGATAAAAAGATAATTTTTGAGTAGAGGATTTTACCTTCATATGTGATGTCTTAAAAATTTGAAAGATACTCTTGATTTTTATGTGTAAGAAAATATATTTCAAACCCAGTGTGGAAATATTTATTAATGGAGATCTCAGACTGAACAAATTTCTTTATGAAGTTGCTGTTGCTCTGTGAAATGTCAGAACAACTTTCTTGCCAGAAAACATTTACTGTATGAATACTAGCTGGAAAGTCTGAGAAGGAGGGAAAAAACCCAAACCCCAGTTTTCTGCTATTCACTTTTATGGCAGTCTTTTGATTTGTTCCCTTTTAGCTAAGTCATTGTTTTTCCTGTTTCATGTACAAAGCAAACTGCATACCAAAACCACACACTTTTTATGATTCAGAAGTTGGAAAGGAGTAGGGATATTATTGCTATTTATTTTAATAACAAAAAGTCAGCAGGTTGCCTTCCTTTCATTTTGGCAAGATAATAATTCTTATAAATGCTACTTTAATACACAACTCTTTACACACTTTATGTTCTGCTCCCACCATATGTTACATAAAATGCTAGAGAAAACTAAGTTTTACAGAAAAGAGTCTTTATTGTGCCTCATTTTCTTTCAAATATGAACAAAGAAGAAAATTATAATTGACATGAGGCTAAATCCACATAGAAGTCTACATCTTATTCCAAAAATTTATTTTTAAATTGTTCTATCTTCTCTCTGTTATGGTCTTCTTACAGTGTGTGATAAAGCTAACGGAAATATATATACAAACACATAACAGGATTGGAGTAACAGAATTCTTTGAACTGCCTGCAGAAATAAGGATTCACCTCACAAGCAAAGTAAAATGTTCACTTTTCTACAAAAAGCAAGTCTAGTTATGTTTGAAACAAACCATATGGAGAGTAGAATAAATCCTGAATGTTCAGGTGAAAATTTTTCATAAGAAAAATCCACATGACTTTGAATGATATGGTTAAATTAGTGGAGAAATTGGTACAACCCATGGCTGGTACACCATTTTTGAAAGACAAGAGATAAATTTCTGTGTATTTGAGTAAATGTCTTGAAGAATAGTATTATGTGACTCAGAATAGAAAATTACTGGGGAAAATACATGTAGCCTACCTTTCTCCCCCTCTGCTTAAGTATCCAAATGAACACAGATTGGGTATCTATGAAAAGATATAATCACAGGTTTTTTAAATGTGTCATCCATCCTCTTTCATTCTACAGCTAAATTAGCACATCTTCAGCATATAGTAAAAATATGGAGCATAAAATTGGGAATAGTTTATCTGTCTATATTTAATACAGAGCCAATGTTTAGAATGAGTAGGGGAAGATCAAGGCCTTGGCACAGGCGAGCAGCACTTCAAGACTGCATTGAAGAGCAGCTTCTACTGACAGCACATCAAGTGAGTGCCTTTCTCAACTGGGAAGAAATGGTAACACACACATGCCCGTGCACATGAAGCTGGCTCTCCACACGCACTTTGGAAGCCATCTCGGGAAAACTGGCTGCAAATGGGCACAGGGAGCTGCTGGCACTCCCATGAGAGTGGGCACAGGATCCGTGACTGCACTGGTGCAAAGGCACAGCTGAGAGCCCTCCCAAAGAGCAGCTGCCAAAGGCTCAGTCTGCGACTGGGATGGCAAAATCTGCAGGCTGGGATTGGCACTGAGTGGTCGAAGGATTGAGTGCATTTGAGGATTTGGGTCTGAATTGCTTTCAAGAGAAAGTCCAGGCTCCTATGCCGGTATTGCACTTACAAAACATCTCCCTGGGAGGCAAAATCCTACTGGAAACCTGCAGGACTTATGTGCAAAGTCCTACTGGGTCTTTTGCAAAGTGAGAAGCCTGAAATCTCTGCTGCGCTTTGGTGGGCACAGGGGCTGGCTGCAAACAAGACTTGTTGCCAAACCACACTGTTGCCAAATCCTAACAGGCCTGCTCTGCAGGGGCCTCACCCCCCCAGCTGTTGAAGGGTGCACTTAGGTTTTGCAGGATTATTTGCATGAAAGGAAGGGTTTCTGCCAGGTTCTGTGAAACAAACTCCATTGCAGTTAGAATTGTTTCAGAGCGAGCAGATAGATGTTATCTGGTTCTCTTGAAACTTAGTAGAAAGCCTCAATCCCAGTGGGTGATTAATTCTTATTGTGTTCTCTTTAACATAGAACAAGTTACTGCCACCTTAAGATTTTAAAACAGGTATTGTATAGGTGAGCAAATTCAGCAGTGCTGTGCCTTACATTACGAAGTGGGGAGTTTTCTCCTGAAATGGGCTACTGTGTAAACCAACTAACAACTGCTTCCAAAGCAATACAAGAACTGGAGCATTCCCGTATTTGTAATTGTAAGCCTGTCTTTGTTTCCAGAAAATAAGGAATTCTGAGAAAAGGAGACAGGTCTTTGGAATGACATATGCTTTCCACCTTCGTCTTAGTACCTTCTTTTGAAAAACAGAATGATGAAAGTGTTCTTTTTCTACTGAGGCAGTCACTCCTCCTGATCAAGAGAAGCACGCTGCAAATTGGAAACAAAACGGGACTGAAGTCCTGTGCATATTAAAAGCGAATGCATGAGGGGTATGAAAGTGAGTGCAGATGTTAAAGTGCCAAAAGGGAAAACTATCTTTTAAGGCACTACTGTAAGGGGCAGCGCATTCGTGTCTGTGCACGCCGGGCCCATCCAAACCCCCCATCCCTGGAGCACCACCAGCACGGGGCAATCTACCTGCCCCTGGCGCCGTACCCCCCGCAGCTCCTGCAGGCTCAGCGCCCCACGGCTGGGGTTCGTCTCCCGCCCGCACCAAAGGGCTGCGGGGGGTGCCCGGGGGAGCCGCGCCTGGTACCGGGCAGGGAGGCCGCAGGGCCCAGGGAGTTCCCCACCCGCTGCCATGGGCTCTCCTTATATGCCAGGCAGCGCCGTGCCCCATATAAGAGCCCACAGGAGGGGGAGGGCCTGGCCGGGGGGTCCGAGCTGGCGCTGCGGTGCCATGGAGGCGGCCGAGGCCACGGCGAAGGCACTGCGGGCACCCAAGTGCTCCCGCTGCCGCAACCACGGCTTCGTGGTGCCCGTCAAGGGCCACGCCGGGCACTGCCGCTGGAAGATGTGCCTGTGCGAAAAGTGCTCGCTCATCACCGAGCGGCAGAAGATCATGGCAGCCCAGAAGGCGCTGAGGCAGCAGGAGACCGAGCCACCGGCCAGGGCAGGCGCAGAGCCCGTCCCGTCCGGCGAGGGCCGTGGGGAGGCAGCCCGGGAGGACGGTGCACCCGAGCACTGCAGCCACGAGAGGAAGAAGGGCGCGCAGCCCGACAGAGGCGGCAAGGGCACGGCAGGCTGGGGACCACCGCCACCTTCCTTCAGGGACGACGGTAAGGCCCTGTCCCCAAAGCCTCTTCCCAGCATTTTCCTGTATTCCCCTCTTTGCCCTGTTAAACGCTGCCACTTGGGCACTTCGCCCCTGCTGACTCCTCAAGCTCCGGCTGCCCGGAGAGCCCGTCCCGCCGCCCTGCCCCAGAGGGCACGGGGCTGGCATGCTGGGTCGTCACGGCCGGCGGGAACAAGGTGCTTGGCCTCGCTGCCCCTTGCGAGATCCAAGTTTAAGCAGAGTGGCTTTTCACTGAGAGGAAAATTAGCCAGGGAGCATAGCCAAACTAGGTTTTCTCTGCATGTTTCTCTGAGTGCTGCTGCCCTGTTTATAAACTCAGAGGCACAAGATTCCAGCAATAAAAATGCTAAAAAACTCAGCGATGGGGAAGGTACTGCTGCAGCTGTCTGAAGCAAGCATTTATGCTAGCACTTTAAAACAAAAAGACTTTTTCGCCTTAATTCATACGTGTAGCAAAAACTAAATTTAGCTGGGATGACTTGATATAAAAGTGCATTTGGTATTTAAGAGCAGGGCATGGACTTCGCAGGTGGAGCAGTTGTATTGTCTGTCATCTCTTAAATTGCTTCCTTTAATAGAGTTTTTCATGTGACTTGTCTAGTTTATTATAGTAACTCCATTCTATTACTGTAAGAATAATACAGAAATCCTTACTGATTGCAGTAGTCATGAATTTGAGCCTTTGGAGGGCTGGCAGCCTGCAAGACAAAATGTCCTGAGAAGCCCAGAGGAATGACTTGGTTTGGACATCTGTAGTCCCCAGAGAATACTGCCAATAACTTCCCCTTTTTAGCTTTGTTTTGGAATAAAATTATGTTTATAGACAACAGTAGCTATACAGATGTCTGCCAGTCCTTCCCTTAACACTTTTAACTTGCTGACCAATTTCAAAAAAAGATTAGGCACAAATTACAGTACACCAGAAGCAAACCTGCAAACCTTTCAAGGGACGTTCTTTGCCTTCTCTGCCAATTGGAGGATGGGCAGGCAAGAAGAACCCTATTTACGTTCAAATAGCCACTCTGGGTCTTTTCTTAAGACTTCAGAGAGGCCATGTAAGATTCAAGATGCAAGATAAAAAGTGAAGTAACTGATTTCTGCTTCTGAAGTTGCCTGTGTGTGAGCCTAAAACTGAGCGTGATGTAAATAAATTTAAGAAGTGACAGATAGGACTGCATTATTAGAATGCAGAAAGATAGAACTCTGCTGTTTCTGTGGAATTTTGTTTTAAGTACTGCTAGAGTGAAAAGGTATGTTGTTTTGCTCTTGCTGATGGACTGAAAGAATGAGATTCTGCAGATGGTGCTTCTACTAAGGACAAACTTTACAGTGCACAAGGCAGAAAAGAATGCAAAATAACTGCATTAGTGTCATCTGCCGTACCTTTCCTTAGTTCCTGAAAAAACCACAAATTCATGGGGAGCTAAACATGAAACCAAATTCTCCTGTCTGAGAGTGGAATTTGTTCCTGCAGCTACTTCTACGTAACTCCATAAAATTACATGGACATTTTTATTTGTTCTTTTCTCATTGTTTCCTAGCTCACCCTGCCTTTCCTCCAGAATACACTCTCAACCCAGAATACCTGGAGAGAGAAATCCCAAAAGTATATCCTGGCTGTTCTGGGCTATATCCTTACCACCCATTTTCCCTGGGATTTGCCATCAGTGAGTCAAGCAGTGGGGAAGCATCGTCACCTCCAGGGATAACACTTCAGAGAGGATTCCGACACATTCCTAGCAACTATGTGCCAGGCAATGCAACCACTGTACCAGTGAGTAGCACGCTTTTAATTACCTGTGCTAATATTGCTTCATTTTAGCTCTCTTCTCTCTGTTGAAGTAACCATGAAGAGTCATCCTCCTTATCAGTTACTTCACAGCATTTTGATACATTACACTAAAGAAAACGTTGGCAAATTATGATGTTAATAATCTGATCTGCTTTCAGTACAATTCATCAGTTGATGTTAAGGTAGAGTGATCTGCCTCAAGACAATAAATAACAGATTTATTATGCTTCCATGGAAATTCTCAGTCACATTTTAGGTCTTAATGCCTGCTCCTGGTTCAAACCAACTACACCAATGAGATGCCAGAACAAGTAGCTAGAAGGTCAGTTTTGCTGTGACATAGTCTGAGAAGTTCTTGCTCCTCAGTTGCAGTATGTTACCCTGTGCATAGGCTTTCCATGTGCTAGTATGTGCATTGACATGGCAGCAAATGGACAAAAACTCAGAAATTATCTGATAGTGCAGATGTATCCTGGAGAGAGTCTTTAGATGGAAGGTGATCTCCTTCATGTATTTCCACAGGTTCCAGATGGAGCTGGAGATTTCCATCAGGGATACTACACCCCTCTGCATCAGTTCATCCCACCAAGTATTCTGACAGGGATTCATTACATTCCACCCCCAGTTTCTCTGAACATCCTGGGTGAAACAACCAAGGAAGTACATGGTAAGGAAGTTTGAGATAAGCCCTCAGACAGGCACTGTTAACCTGGTTCCAGTATCTAACCATAGAGATGGAAACCCAAGAGACCCTGATCCTAGCTAGTTTTGACCTCTGTGATGAAGTCCTAAATCCTGGGACAGGTTGTACAGCTCTGGGAAGGGCTGACCCAGGGGAGGCAGCCTGGCATGCCTGAGCTTTCCAGCTGACAAGCGCCTCAATCTCAGGCAGACGTTGAGGGCCCCAGGACTCAGAGCTATTCCAGAAAATGATCTGTTGATGTTCTCAAAAAGATAATATTTCTCTACATAGCTAGTTTGCAGGGCATATCTTAAAAATTTGGCTGTGTTTCAGTTTAGACAAATAGTTAAAAAATAATGCGGATTAACACTTACCATGAATAATACGAAATTTCTTGTTCATCTGAAAATCCTAGATTTTAATTGCTGGAAAAGAAAGATTGAATCTTCAAAATCTCTAACTGATTCCCACAGGATTTTAAATTTCTGGCATAGATTAAGTCTTCGTGTCCCTCTATTTTAGGTTTGTTTCATGTATTGTGTCTACACGTGGACATATTTGTGATTATATTTGCAAGTTTTTCATTTGGCTGCAGCCAAGCTGTGACCACAAGAGGGTAGAGCTGCTTAGAGAATTAACCACTAATACTGGATGTGCAAATAGCCAGTTTTACTTTAAATTTCTTTTTTATTTTAAATTTTTAAAAATGCAGATAAATAAATACAACTTTCTTTCTTGAACATGAGAATAAAAAATTGTTAAGCTAACTGTTTATGAAACAGATTACAATAATCACCCAAATCAAGAGGGAGGAGAGATAAGAGAAGTAGAATAATATCATCTGAACTGAAAAGAGATATTGATGGTGGTTATGTGGAACAAAATATAAATTGGCGAAAAGTGGGTCTTTTTGGCCTGGTTTCTTAACAACACAAGGCTTGTGCAGCTTCATTTTCTATTAATGTCAGTCCTCTCATAACTCTTCAACCCAGTAGCTATTTTCAGCCAAACATACCTGTTGTGATCACATGCCTACACAATATTGATGTGCAAGGGAAGCAGATGCCTCCTGCTGAAGCATTTGCTTGCAGCCACATCGTGGTGTTGGGCTGGCTGTCAGTGTGCACTCAGTCCCTGACTGGTGTTTGTGTCCCAATGACCAAGTGCCTGCCAGTCAGCCCAGCAGTGGGGACACATCCCCGAGCACTCAGGGCATCCCTGCTCCTTGTCTGGCTGGAGAGCCAAAGAAAAGGAAGTGGGAGATGTGGTGGACAAGGGCAATGTGAAGAATATGGCAGTGTGGGGGTGTACAGACTTTGTAGAAATGTAAAGTTATTTTAAGATACTGTAAAGGCAGTGTGTAGGAGATACTGGTGCACTGGAGGTGAAATAATATGGGCTGAGTTTGAGGGGAAGAGAGAAAAACAAGGGCTAGCCTGCAAATCAGGAAGTGTGTGTGAGGATTAATGGGCTTTGTGATTTGGAGGGGACAGAAATCTGGGATGCTGCAGTGGCAGAGAACATGTAAGGAGCTCTTGGACTCTGAGGGAATGGGAAGGAACTGGGAGTAGCACACAAACATGGAGGGCATGGAGTGAAGTTACAGTACTGCATGAGGGAGTAACAGAGGAAATCCAGTCCTGCACTGGTAGAGTGAAGTTGTACTGGCCAAAAAAGTATGAAAACGGGCAACTGGATAGAGAAACACCAGGAGAGCAGCCTCCCCTAGGGAGCAGATGTCATCTGATGACCTCAGCCCTTAACACACACCAGGGAAATCACAGCCCAGGCACAGTGCCATAGGAAACAATGCATCAGGGATTGTGTTGCTCAGAGAAGAATCCAGTTTCCTTAGTGCTATGGAGAAAGTAGAAATTAATTCTACTGCATAGCATTTGTGCTCCAGGATATGTAGGAATTGTAAACCAGTGAGGGGGGATAATTCTGCGTGAGGTCATACAAAATAGCCTGGCAGCAGAAGATGCAGATGTAAAGGGAAGAGTGAAATGAATAAATTCTTTCTGGAATTCAAGATGCTTGAAAAAAGAGAAAAGCTGTAATGTGTAGTGCATAAAGATATGTTAGGATTGCATAATGTCTTTTTTTTTTTTTTAATGGAACCTGCTCCAACCTGCAGTTAAACTTGGAAACATCCTTTCTCCAGAAACCTCCAGAACTGAGGTGAAATGGGCTTTCTGGCAAAACTCTTGCAGGAAAATAGATGTAGAAAGCCCTAGCAAGGCAACAGCTGGAGAGGAGAGTGTCTGTGATCCCTGCCCGACAAGAAATCTTGGATAAAAACAAAAAATGAAAAACTCCAAGGCTTAGCTGAAAAAGATGCTCCTAGGGTAGAAGGTGCTTCCAGAAAGATTTGAGTTAATATGAGGCCAGTTCAGTTTACAGGGGTGGTGTGAAGTACAGACCATATTGTTACACAATTCCATGCAGTATTGACTGGTCGTGTTACAGGGATTTGCCAAAATAAATACAAGGTTTGTCCAGTAAAACAGCCAGTACAGCATCTGATGGTAGACTCTGATTGCAAATGGTTTGCTTTCTAAAGGAGCAAGCCACAGAAAACCAAAACCCAGGTGGACTCTGAGGAGATGAGGGAGTTTTTAATGGAAATTGGCAAGTAAATACTTTATAAAATGGAAATCCTTAGTTGGATTTTAAAAAGGCATTATGAATCAGTCTGTCAAGGCCTTTGAGAATTCACAGGAGTGTTAAAAAGAGCATGGCATAGGTTCACTGTGGCTAAGTGGGCAGAAGTATCTGCCTCATACTTCTATTCCAGTGCAGCTTCAAATGTGAAAATATGATTGAGTCCAGGTGTAAAAAGAACTGAAACAGAGGGTTTGGGGTTTTGGCTTCTTTGTTTGTGTTTAACTCTGACATTTTTCTATTCTTCATTTTAGCTACTGAAGCTGACAGTGAGGATTCAGGGGTGGTTCATGAACATGGCCAAACTCCTTCTTCCCCGGAATAAACAAGAAGAGACCCATTGCATATTATACACAATAAATGGGCTGGAGAAGAGCTGAGAGCAGGCAGCATTGTTTTCATTCTGAGTGTTTTAGTTAATGAGGGTAGAGTGACACTTAATCACTGAGCAGTCACAACAGCTAGAAGGGGATTAGTCCCCTGCCTCACTTTATGATCAATGTTCAAGCTACCAGGCTCACAGCTCTGCCTCCCAAGCACTACAAAGCCCATGTTCTTAAAAGGTTCTCCAGTGGAAGCAATACATGATTATGACTCTGAATTTGTTCCTCTGCTGAGGTTATCTGGCTCCCAGACCATGGTCTCTGAGCCATGTGCATTCTGCAGCATTTTCCTGTTCAAGACAGTAGTCAGAAAGATGTTGTTTGTATCAGTTTGCTGTAAAGGAAATCTGGTTCGGAATGTTAGAGAAGAGTTAAGTTGGTGTGGAGCCTGAAGACTGAGTGAGGGAGGATGTGAAGACAGCCTGGGTTGCTGATGCACTTGGCTGCCTAAGATCGTGATTCAGCAGGGGAAGGGAAGGGTGGGTGCTGGTCTGGAAGGGCATGGCAGGGACGTGTGGAAAGGCCTGGTGCCTCCACATTGTTTCTGGGTCCTTTAAGGCACCTTCCGTGTAGGTTGGGGACAAAGTAATTTGAAATCACCGCTTGTCACACAGGCTTCACATCTGATATTTTGAATGTCCTTGATGATTTATACATGATTTCAATGTTGTTTAACTCGCGACAGCTGAAATTTAGCAGCACTGTTTGTTTCTAAAGCGCTCCTGTAGACAGCTTTGCACGTGTGTACTGGAAGTGCGCTGTGGCGTAGCCCAGGTGTGGAGAGATTTGCCCAGGACAAAACACCAGTTACGATAATAATTAGTCAAATCTAAATCCATCCATACTATGGTTGTCAATGATAATCTTTAATTAAAAATGAGTGGTATATTCCTGTACTGTTTTGCCTGGATGAATTGGTTTTGTATCAAGTGGATCAGTTGTTATTGAATAATTGGGGCGGGACTTTTGTATAATTAAAAAAGATACATTAAACTGTTGTTATGGTTTGATGTGTGCCTGCATGTAATTTTTCTAGCCAAATGTCAGATGTTGCCTGAACAGCTCTGTGTAATAGACTTATCTATTGAGGATTTAGGCCTCAGTATTTTTTTTCTACATCTGTCTGCTTCTGTAGAGGTTTGTGCAGGAAAATAAACAGACTTCTTTTCTAATACTTCTATTAATAATTCCTTGCTCAATGCAAGAAGTAAAGAAGTTCTGCTAAGCTGAACATTTATCTTTTGTTTAAAGTAGTAGATGATCTGCTGGAATGCTTTGCAGCATAGTGTTAGGGGGCAAAAGTGAAAGTGGCAAATTTAGAACTGCCAAGAGAAAAAACCAGAAGACCACATTTATCTATAGCAAAGAATCTGATGTACAACTTGTTATATATTAGATTTACAATAGGATCTTTGCTCCCAGGAGTGTTCCAGAACTTCTGTTTGCTTGGAAAGTTCTGGATACTTCTTTCATTTCAAAATAAAATAATCTACAAATAGAAATACCAGCAGTGCCCACAAAGCAGGTTCCTCTGTGGATGGAGGGTTTGGTTTTTATAACATGATTTAAGAAAACAGTAATGTCCAGGATGAATACTTGAACCAGCTCCTTCCCAGATACTTTTCTCAAGTCATATTCAGTGTTATATTACTCCTTAAATCTCAAAGCAAGGTGGATTCCAGCCCATTTCACTGACTGTAATGCACAGTCACTGTAGATATACGGCACATACAGCACTGTTTGCTCTCTGTTTTACTGGGCCAGTGACTGCTTCCAGATTGCCAAGCCAAACTCCTTATTTTCCATCATCTTTGTGAACTATCATCAAGTGAACCAAAGCCTTTACTTTGGCTGTTGGAAGGATGGTCTGGCACTCCACAAGGGTTTCTCTCACTGCATTGCTGCAGATCAATGGGCATCTCCAGAGTGATGTAGTGAGTTTAAGGAAAAGACAGAGAAAGGCAACTAAACTGACAAGATGGAGAAGTGGATTACTGGGGGAGTCTAAAAGTAGAGCCTTCAGTTTTAGAACATGTCAGGTGTGGCAGAGCAGCTGTAAAACCATTACCAAACCTTGCTACTTCATACACCTGAAGGACAGGAAGGTGACCAGGGGCAAAGGGTCAGCTGGTTTTCCTACAGCAGTAGGAAAACAGTGAGGCCAATCCTGCTTAATCTGCTTAATCCTGTCATTAGTAAAACTTTGTGTGGTGTCATTTCAGACTTGTACATTTCAGGAAACTTGTCCCCAGGTTCTTGCATCTATCCCTGCCTAGAGGAGTAAATGACTTGGTAAGAGAATTGAAAGTGGGTAATTCTCCAGCTGACAGGATGAACTATCTTATGTGGGTAATTCAAGGTTTCATTCTTCCACTTTGTGCTCAGCTTGTCCTTTTTAACCAAGGAAAAAACATTCCTTGACAACTGCTGTTGTCATACCATGCACTTAAGGACTTCAAAGTCAGTAATTTGAATTCCAAACTTAGTGCCAACCAGTGTTTCCAATAATTAAACTCTGTGATCTCTTCTGACTACATTTATTTAAATAAATGACTTAGGGATAATGAAATCAGTTTGGATTGAAATGGAATGATTTGGATTAGACAAGTCACTCAGAGGTTGTTCCAGCCTAAATCATCCCAGAATTTTATTTGTTTTTATTAAGGCTGAAGCCACACAGACTTTGGCTGAATTAATAAAATTTGTGAAGGAAAAGGAAAGTATTCCTTTGGCTTCTGAAATGTTTCTGCATGCAAGCTGCTACTGGTTGCAGTAGCAAATCTGCATATATGCAGTTGTCATCATCACTATTTTCAGGTTTCTGAGGATTCACTCACTCACTTGAGCTGGACTTCTGAAGACGTGATTCTTAACTCCTGACATTTCTGTCAATTCTCTGTCCTGGCTTCAAGAGGTCATCACAGAGCCACAAGCTCCTGTTTGTTCCCTGAAGGAGAAAACCTGGAATTAGGAGCCAGCTCTTTAACATTTACTCCCACCATTAATTTCATTACTTTCAGTGGAATTCCTTGTGAGGGTAGAGAGAGGACAGCATTGGTTAGGTATGCAAGTCTAGGATCCAGATTTTATACAGAGGTGTCTGTGACACTCAAACCCCTCAGATTATTGTAGAGCTGCATATTTTTTTTTGTAGAAGCTTTGGAAAAATGAAAACAAACACAAGAGATTCTAGAAGGATAGTATAATATGTCCATTCTGCAAACATACGTAGAATGCATCTGTCATTTCCCTCCAGCAGACTGCGCAGTGTTAACACTCTCAGGCTTTTGGGTTCTACATCTGGACTAAAGCAGGTTTTCATACGACAGTAATTAAAATATTCCTTCTAGGTTTTTTTTTTCTTCTTGGAATTAGATGCACCCAGTTGGAAACCTTGAATCCACAGCAAGACTATAGCTGTTTTTTCCACATTAATGAGTAATTAATTTTGAACTGCAATCCAAAGAAATATTTAATTGCTTACCAATAAATTCAGCTTGCTGCAAAGAAAAATCTCATTCCCCTTAAAAAAATAGTTTTCATGACAGAAAAAAAATCTTTATGATGTGAAACATAACTATTTTAAAACAGTGAAAACTTTAATTAAATCATTCTTATAGGCAAGTGGGTCTGCTTTTCCCATTTTTTGCCCAATATTTTACTACTGCAACATTAGCATTAGTCAGAGAGTTATGTCTCTGCTTAGCTTGCCAGAATGTAAGGGAGAAATCCAAATGTAAAGAGAGACCTTGTGGAAACTATTCCTGAAATCAGAGAGGGACTAACTGTCTGTTTTAGTGCAGCCCAGAGAGAACTCCAGATCCTGGGTGACGTGTCCACACACCTACCTTGTGCACTTGAGTTTTCCATACAGCCTTACAGGTACATCTTATCATACACAAGTAAGCTTGGCTTCAAAGTCCCCACAAACAAATTTATTTTAGCATTGCTTTTAATTACAATTAAAAGTAACATTTTTCTCGTTTCTTCCTGCTGGCTTTTATATTGTCCTCAGCCAGGCAATGTTAGTGGTGACCTTGCTGCTGATTCCATAGGATGATCCCCTATGGATCTAGTTGTGATTTCTCACTTTTTTTTTTTTTTTTTAACACAACCGCCTTCAGTGGAGGCATTTCTGGCCTCATTTACTAATTACTGTCAGGGTTTTATAGCCTTACTGGTACAAGGAACTTGAAAGTGCTCAAGCCACATAAGCTACATCAAATACAAAACATTTCTTTTTACAAAATTTTTCTTTTTTCCAGAGAATGTGGTTTAAATAACAGTCATATACATAGTTCCCTGGGACAACCTTCCTTTTTTTTTTTTTTCCCCCCACAAAAGGCTCTGTTTTTCATTAAGAAGTTTATTCTTTTGATCAAGGTGCAAATCGACTGTTTTTCATGCTCTTCCAACAGTAAATATACACTTAAATTCCAGAAATTCAAAAGCCTCGTGTACCTGCAGATGGCTGATTTTTTATATCCCCTTCCTCATGGAGCGCCTCATGTTGTGAAATGGCCCTTTGCTTCCCGATGTTCCTCAGTCCTGGGATTACAAATCCTTCCTGCCTGTCTCCAGAGGCACTCAAAGGCTGGAGACCTCAATGCCCGGAGCTTTGCAGGGATGTGCAGAGCCCACACCAGCCTGGCTCACCTTCCTCGCTGTCTCTGCCGGCAGCTGCGCTTTGTTTTCCCTCAAAACACCTCACGGTATTTTTTCACGGCCGGTGCAACAAAGGAATCACAGCTAAAACTAAGAAAGAAAAAAAAAAATTTAAGAGGAATAGCAATTGTCACCTTAAGACGAAATCACCTGGCGTACTGCAAGGAAACGCTGTGGAGGGAGATGGAAATTCAAAATCCAGATTCGTTTCCTGGGAGTTTTGGGAGCGACTTACGGAGAGGAGGGGGCGGGGCCCGCCCTCCGCTAGGGGGCGCTGCCGAGGCGGCGGCCATGGCGCTCCCACCTCATGAGGGAACGGCCCTTCCCGGGTCCTGCCCGCGCTCCCCCAGGGTGTCGGGTACCCGCCTCTGCTGTGTGGTAATGGGCTGTTGATTCACGCCACTGAGCGAACGGGTACAGGCTCGGGGGGTTGAGTCGTGAGTCTCTTGGAGTTTTGCTGCCGCGGTAGCTGGACATGGTGCGGAATTCCTCAGTGTGGGCAGAGGTTCGGGTGGAGCCCAGCGATGGCTTCGTGCTGGGGCGGAGCTGCTGGTTCGCAGCTGGGCAAGCACCTGCCCTGCTGTGAGCTCAGCTGCTGAGAGCGGGGTGCTGCCAGCGCCAGGGCTGGGGTGTCTGTCCTGCATGGGGCAGTCCCTTCCGAGCTGCACTCCGTGGTCATTATGGAGTCCTTCCAACTCGGAATGTTCCGTGATTTTACAGCTTTGGCAGTGCTGAGGGCAGAATTTCCGTGGAGAAGGTTATCCCCTGGTCCCTTGGTGTTTGTTAACCAGCGCAGAGCGAACAGCCCTCTGACAGTGCTCCAAGGAAGGTGTGCACCTAGGCCAAGCCAGTGATGGTGGCAGGGTGGCAGTGAGTGATAACTACAGTTAAAACTAAGTTTTGGACGGCATTTATGGTATTGACTTTCACAGTATAAATCAAGCCCAAAAGACATTACCCATACTTGATACAGCTTTACATTTGATACCCATTTAAAAAGTTCTTGCTTTTAGACTATTATTTCGATTTAAAAAGTCTAAATACAAAATCCACCAAACGTCTAGCATGAAAACAGGAGAGGAAAACATTTAAGACTGAACCTAGAATACCTTTATTTTTTACGTAATTCAATACAAGTTATTCGTGGCTTTGGATTCCTTGGACCTAATCTTAGCTATAATGGACATTTAGCTCTAATGAGACTTCTGCTGATTCATGTTGAACTTCAGTTTAAGATTCAAGGTCAAATGAAATCTGACTCTTTCAGACCAATTTATGTCTTTACAGTGCTTCATACTGGCTAAACTAATTTGGTTTGTTGACACCAGTTTCCAAGTTCGAAAGCGAAATTTTAGAGGAAGAGAGTTAACCAGGGGAACAGATTGCCAACAGGGTGGTATGAATTTTCCATTACTCTAAGTCTAAACCGAGTAAGCAAGTTTCTCTAGAAAACGTGCCGGTGGATTATGTTGAAAATTAAGGTGAAATGTGTGTTTCATGCAGTAGACAATCCAAACTACTTTTGGAGCCACAGAAAGGACTGGCGCTCAGGAAGGCACTTGCTTTCTGGGGTAAGCAATTTTCAATCTGCCTGCTGAAAGGACCCAGTGGTGTAAGAAAGCAAGCAGAAGAGTCCTGTGCCTTCAGGACTGTCCATTTGTTTCAGTATGATTGTGTTGCCTTCAGTTCAAGTCTCTGTTTTTGAGGACCTCTCTGCATGAGAGTTACATATATTTATCTAGCAATATAAAGAAATTAACTTCTTTGTGTAACTGTAGGAAAAGAATTGGTCAAAGATATTTTTATACCAAGTTTCAGGCTCTCCCCCTCACAGCTCAAGCTTGTCAAATTGATTAGTGATTATTACAGTGTTTAAATCATACAGATTTTAAGTAGATATTAAATAAGCTAGCTCTTAGTGGGTGATTCATGAGGCAGGGTGCTGTAGTAGTTGAAGCTGAGTCAGGAGGGCTTTGTTTAATATCTGACCTCAGTCCTACTGAGTAAAGTCAGGCAGTTAATTCTCTTCTTGTCCTGGTTTTGTCAGATCAATGGTCTTAACCTTTTTTGGACTTGAAATGTTTGCAGAAAAATGATGTCTGAGACAATTACATAAACTTGTGGAAACACAGCCTGTGTACAGACTTAGTGTGTATGGTGTCCCTTGTGCTAGTGTTCTAGAGCAGCAGCTTATAATTAAAGGCAGTTTTAAAGTTTGTTTGTTTGTTTGTTTTTCTCCTAGAGTATAAACCTCCCTTCCAAGAAAAAGGCGTTCTGTTTTCAAAGTTGAGTGAGAGAATGAGGAAATGAAGAATCTTTGCAGAAACAGCTAGAATGTAGCACAATGTAGTGGGATCTCCAGCAGGGAAAACCAGAGAAAATGGGACTCAGACCCTACAAAGACCCAATGGTGCCCTTGTAGCAGTCACACAAATCTATTTAGTATTGACCACAATTGACTTCTCAAGTTAATGTATTTCAAGTGTGATTTCCTACATTATGTCTTCTGATACATCCAAGTACAGCAGTTCTAAAAGATTGACTTCATCCATACCAGACACAACACTTTCTCCCCTCAAATACAAATCTTTTACAACTGAGTAAATGAGAGCCACAGCTGAGAGAAATAAATTCAGTGAAGAAACCAGAAACTCGCAAAGCAAATTACTGCATTTGGAGGGCCAGTGTTTCATCCAGGGAATTGAGTTCCTTTTGGAGAGATGTGCAGTGAGAGGCAAGAAAAACACAGGCTAGGTCTCAAAAAATGTAAGGAAAACTATACATTGAACTGTGATCAGAACGGAGGCTCAGAACCTTACAAGATTTTTGTTCTGTGGTAGAAAAGCAATTTGTGATCCTGAAAGCAAAGCTGTAAATATCTCTGGCAAAGGACAGTGCTGATGTTAGCTGGAATACCCCAGCAGTGTTACTCTGAAATGAAAATTCCAAAGCAGAATTTACCATTTTCAATAGAATCCTTGCTAAAAGCATAAAACACATGTGCACGATGATAGTGAGGGGCAGTTTCTCTGTAGGAGCAGGACTGAGTCACTCTTTGGAGTACATGTGCAGAACTGATGCAGTCAGAAGTGCCTGACTTTGTGTGGGCTGCATATTGTCACAGAATTACAGAATGGTTTGGGCTGGAAGGGACCTTTTAAAGATCATCTAGTCCAACCCTCCTGCCACGAGCAGAGACATCTTCCACTAGATCAGGTTGGTGAGCAAGTAAAATAAACTCTGTTTAAAGTAGATAATCTGTAGGTTTTTGAGTGACTGGTGATAAAATTGTTCAGCCTGAGCAGTGACTGAAATAAAGAGGCCAGACTGGTATCTTCTCTGAGGATAATTCCTGGATCATCACAAGTTAATTTTTAATTCTCCACAAAGTGATGTATCCTCAGGTAATAGTACCTGTGGCAGTAGGTACTGTGTATATTTACATAATCAAGCTCATGTTTGAGAGGCTGGATTTAGTGTCCTGATTGGGAAAATGAGGTGGTTAATAACCACCAATAGGTGGTTAATTTTTCATGTGTGTGTGAGCAACATCAAGTAGCGAATTTTATTCACTATTTTAGAATGCTACCCATTAAACAGAGCTACTGTATATTTTACATCTCACAAAACTGGCTTGTCAGAAAAGCAGAATTTTGAGCTATCTTTCCATTCCTTGCTGAGGAGCATTTTACAAGATAAAAATATGTTAGGAATAATATACTGAATAATAAGTGAGAAGTGAATTGAAATGGCTTTGCATTTTTAGAAATAACCATTTCAGTCAAATATTCATTAATTATTCTAATGGTTGGAGAAGTTCTGAGTGAACTGGTTGTTATTGATTATATTAGTTTTTCTGGACCTTGGTTTTACATGAAGCCAGAACTCCATGGCCTTCAGAACACTTTCTCTGTAACTGGTGAATTAAGTGCTGAAACATTAAAGGACTAAGCATTTCTCTTGGTACTCTTCCTTTTCTGAAGTGAGCAAACCAAAGTCAATATCCCCATAACAAACTGGATATGTGAATGCAAAGTTTGGTCTAAGCTGGAGAGGGACGTTTCTTCCTGTCTACAGCAAATTTATTTGTGTTGAAAAGTAACAACCTGTAGCTAAGTAGAAGTAAATTCTGGCCCTTTCTTTACCCCTGTGTAGTAAGTGAGACTCCCAGGAAGAATGCAGGAAAAGCCTTCAGAAGTTTGGAGTTTAACCTGTTTGGGATTGATAGTAGATGCACATTTGACTGCAGAGAAGGCAGTCCTTTAATGTCCATTTTTTGTTTGTTTGTTTCACTTGAATGTGATGATACCTGAAAACACATACGGAAAATAGAGGCCCCTTCTGAAGGGTATGTACAGAAATACTGCTGATGCATAGTTCAGCACTCTTCTGCTGCCAGCCACTCTTACACATTCATGTTGCTTATTCTCTTAAACAGGTGAGGACTTGGCAGTTTAATGAGCCTGATAAAAATTCCACAGTTAAATTGAAAATAAAAGCCAATTTCTTCCATAAGTAATCACAAGAAACATTGGCATTTATCTGAAAATACTTTTCCCAACTAAAGAGAAATATTTAAGACAGATGTCTCAAAGGCAGAGACAGAAATGCTTGTCAGGGACTGGAACAAGAAAAACCTACTGGTGTAAAGAATGAACTGCAATGTGCTCCTATTTTAACTTTTGGACGTTTGTCCATTCATGCTGATTAAACACTCTGGAATATTTTATCAGGTTTTCCAGCATTGTTGAAGCGAGTTAAAATGTAATTGACTTAAAACAAATAGAACAAAACCCTCATGTAATAAATGTCAGGTTCACGCTGACTGGAAAGAAAACACCTTGTTCCTGCCCTGTGACCCTCTGCTTGTGTTAAAGCACAAAGTCTCCAATCATACAAGTGGAACATAAAACCTTTCACTATTCACTTTCTCCATGTAACCAGGCAGGTATGTGGGAATGTGGGCAATATAAGAAGCTGGCTTTTTATTTATGTAGAAATTTGATAGTGCACCTCACAGAGGAGCCTGGTGAAGTCTCAGCCAAAGATAAGACTCTTAACTGATGAGCACCATGGACCAGATCCTGTAGAGTCATTGATGTCCAGGACTGGTTTGGAGCATGGGGCAGACATCTCTCTGCAGGTGATGGCCACAGCTGGAGCTGCTGAGCTGTCAGGGTTCTGCCTGCCTTGGTGTGCAGCCATCCCCTGGCCTGTGAGCCCTGCACCTTCCTGCAAGGCACACCTGAGCTGCACAACACCGGCAGTGGTCACATTCCTCAGGAGATGGGCAGGAAGGCGGTGGCCACGATAACGACATTGTGATAGCTAAGCCATGGGAAATCCCCTCCCGAACAGGGAATTTGGGATTTTGCCATACCCTAGCACAGTTTTAATGGCAGGGATGGGCAATGCCTGTTCTTGACTCTTGTTCCTCCTTTGAGAGGTGTGTGTAAGTAAGCATTCATGCCCCATTTAGTTAAAATGGATCTTTGGAGACCAGGTGGTTGCAAAGAAATTCAGAAAGAGGCATGGGTTGAAGCTGCCTTTCAGTAGCATCTTGTTGAGAAGATGAGAGCCCAAATTCGTAAGAGAGGATTCAACAAATGAAACTTTCAGTGGGAGTATCTTCTGTTCTTGGATTTAACTTCCCTCTCCAAAACCCCTGGTGTTTGAGTGTAGTGGCAGGCAGATTAGTTTGCCCTCTTGCTGTCAGTGAGGAATGTGTTGGTTCTGTAGGTATCCAGCTGTGTGCTTTTCTAGTTTTCCTTTCAGTGTAACTCATTGCTTCCAAGCCCAAGCTCCTGACCTTCACTTGTGCACTCTGCCTTGTTGTGCGCTTTCCCCACACTTTGCACTTTCTATTTAGACAATAAAAGGACCGAAGGGAAAACAATGTTTCTTTATGTTAGAAGTACAGCAGCCTCACATGTCAATATTTCTTTTCCTCCTGTGCACTCTGACTTCGTTTATTTTTTTAAACACTTTGGCGTCTTTTGAGGAGATTCAAGTTCCAGAGCAAACCAGTTTGCACTCTGCTCAGCTTCATGTTGCGTTGAACTGATCGCATTTGTTATGTCTACCAGCTGATAGAGTTTTCTGAAAATATTTAGCCTGTAATGTAACCCTCCCTGGTCTTCTGTTTTTATTGCAAACATGCAATTAATCACCCTAATTGTTCCAATTACCCAGAGGCCCAAGTGATTATGATAAAAAATAAATAAATAAAGATCATGATGGCATAGTGTGGCTGTAGGAATGAGGTGAGCATTCAGCACAGCTCAGGAATCTTCCACTCATTCTTTTATGTCAGGGTAGATGTCCTGGAAGTGACATGGTGCACATGCTGGGTGTCACATAAGCCAGCCTGGATAATCCCTGCCTTTCTGGTGATCATTGTGTGCTACTGCCCAAAATGTTATTGCATTTGGCACCACGAAAAAGTGTGAACCACCAAATAACTGCATGAGAAAGAGTTGAGGAAATAAGCACACATTGGCTTAGAAAATAATGTTTAAGAAACATGTGCATTGACAAGACCAGCATCATTTAAAGGTCGTATATATATATGAATAATTCTAATTCCTGAAAATATCTGCAATCAAAATGAAACCAAAGGGCTGTTTCTGTTCTTCGTAAATTAAAACCAGTGCAGATTTTCTCCCTTTCAAATAATTCTCATGCTAGGAACTTGAGTCTATAATAAGTTTCACTTGTTTGGCACATCCTCAGCCCCAGTTAAAAAATCCTTGGAAATGGTTCTAAAAGTAATGTCCAAATACAAACCTGTGAGCAGTGATCCTGGTTGGTGTGCCAGGGTGAGCTCTGTGCTTCCAAGACTTCTGAAAATCTCCACAATGACTCTGACCAGCAGTGGGGAAAATAAAGGCAAGCATAGTCTGAATTTCTTCTGTTAAGAAGGAAATGGTGTTTTAATGTTCCAGAAAAGTGCAAACCACATGCTTTGATTTTGCTACTGAGAGGCTATGGGAGGAGTTTGCAATGTTCTCTAAGAAATGTATATATTTAATTTATTTATTTATTTGCATCTATGTACATATGAGGATATAATTCTTAGCTCATATTAGCATTACATCACTGTTATATCTATTCGAAATCTGGGTCAGTCCTGAATTACATTGCTGTGAATGCAGATGGAGCTTGGACTACAGCATGAGTCTGAAATGCTGTTTTCTAATAGGATTAGTGAGTCATTGGTGTCCAGATGTGGAGTTGTTTGGGGGAAGGGAATGGGGGTGGGGTGAGGAGATGGTGTCCTGACTTCAGGACCCCCTGCATCCGTTGGAATTTTGAGCACTTAGTTGCCCATCCTCATAACTCTTCCTGAAGCACGGAGAGCTGGAGATGGAGAGAGGCAGGCAGTGTAATGGGGGTGTTTCCATGCTAGGAGGGACTGAGCTGATTAGGACTTAAGCCCTCAGAGATGTGGGAGTGGATGTAGCAGAGGTTTACAGAACCCCAGTCACCAGGAAGCCAGAAAATTCAAAACAAACTCAGTTGCAAAAAGTCAGGAGACCCCAGGGTACATGTTGTTAGGTGGCACGATACTACCAAGGCCAAGAAGATGAAATTATTTCAGTAGGAATTGGATAAAATAACAGGGAGAGGCCCACGAGAGCTATTACACGCCAATGTCCAGGGCACAAGAACAGGGCACTGAATAGGAGTTTAATTGTTGTGACCCCGGACTTAATGCTGGTGGTGCTTCTCCCTGCAACAGTGGTTCCTTGAAAACCTTTCTGCTGGGCAGGTATGGGCTGGCTATTAACCTCTGTAATGTCAATGTTTTTAATGAGTTGGGCAGAAGTCAAAGGCTACAAAAACCTTTATTATATAGGTTTATCTTTGATTGTACTCTATAGGCATTACTTGCAGTCTGTGCTGGCTGTACACAGCTAGCCCATCATCTGACAGAGAAAGAATAATTATTTCATTAATATGGACATGTGTATTTTATGGGAAAAATTTGTATGCCACCCTGCTAAGTAAATATTTACCAAGACCTGTAGCCTAGAAAATGCTGAGGGACAAAACAAATACCAGTTAATTCTGTATACTTTGGATCAGATTTCAGCTACAGTCAGTGCCAATTATAAAACTGAATGGAGTGACACAGTATATTAAGGAACATATAATTTTTCATACTGTGTCAACATTGCTGGCATTTTATATTTCTTGAGGTAGCACTTTTGAGCCAGGTCTTGTAAAGTGTCCCAAAATCTCATTTAGCATGTCAAAAAGTATATTCATTGTTAATTCTCTGAATGGTGGAGGAACAGCCTTTGGGATTGACAGCTTTTGACAATCATAGCTGGACTAAACCTCTTAATGGTGGGATTTAGCCTGTTACAAGTAGGCAGTGTTTGAAGCCAGCCCTGCTAGAAAAGGCTGTTCACTGCAGTGACTGAAATAGCATTTTCATGGAATAGTGTGTGAGTATCTTCAGACTCTGACCTGCTGTATGCATCACTTAATCTTAAGACAGTCAAAAGAGAACAAATCACAACAAAATGAGCAGAAATTCACATTTTCTAAAAACACATCCAAACCCTAAAGTTATTCTTTATTTGGTGGTTACTAGAATTGGAGTCTTACAGTCCTAAACACATCCTGTTTATTTCATGTCACTTCTCTGCCCTGTGTCCCAGATAGCTGAGACATCTTTAACGTGAATTGAGGTGGCTTCATTACCTAAAGATGGGCAGCTCCGCAGTGTTGTGAGAATAAAGCAACTTTTTGTGTTCTTTTTGTGCTCTAATAATGCCTAAAGGCCAAAGTCAGCTCCACATCTGCAGTGATGCTGAGCACTGGCAGGGGAAGGCAGGCATGGGCTGTGTGCTGAGGACACAGCACGCTCCTCCAGGAACTCTGGGAGGAATGGAATGGAATGGAATGGAATGGAATGGAATGGTGCTTACTTTTCCAGAAAAGGTGGTATTTTGTATTTTTTACATAATATTTTATTTTGAGACTCTGACGTGTGAGAAATCGTCAGTTGGCATCAGTGAGCACCACATTGGCTTTGCTCATGCTGTTCGTTCCATAATCTTGCACTCCTGACTCTTTCAGTTCACTGGTGCTGCAGTGTGATTTCAAGAACTCAAAACATATTCGTCCTGCACAAGCATAGTGAAATTGGAGACCTTTTTTTTTTTTTAATTAAAAAGATGAAGTTGTTTTGGCTGCAGTAAAAGCTAAGAACAATGTTTTACAATGAGGGAGAGATATATGACATGCAGGCCTTTTTGCAGTACACTGTTCTTACACAACTCATTAGAGGACCTAAAAGCCCTTTGTTTTCTGGTCTAAACCTGATTGCTATGTTTCTCCTATATAATATTTTATAAATTCCCATAAAAGAAAGAAACACTAAACTAAATTAATGTCTTTGAAGTACTATGACTTTGACTGCAAATGAGGAATAGAACTTTGACTACTGCCTAAAAGTTACAGGCTAAAATGTTATTGTACATGCTATCCTAAGTCAAGGCTTATTTTTAAAACAAGCTTTTGACAGCAAAAGTAAATTCACATGACTATCTGCATAAGGCTGGATACATTTTGCGATGATGGTTTAAATTACCATCATCTTTTCAGCACCTCCTGATGGCATGAAAGGAAGCTTTCTTCACTGCTTTTCAATGCAAAGTCTTGCATAGTGAAATATCAGCCACACTTCCTAGGAAGATTTTTCTGCAAAGCAGCTATCTGTAAGTGTAATCAATATCCCAAAGCTTTGGGCCTGAATTCTGCCACCTGAATGTCCTGGCTGTGCAAATTCTTCCACTGAGGCCAACACAGATTTTTACATAAAATAACTTTGTAAGACACAGGATTAAATTCTCTTAAGTTACTACTTTGACTGTGTTTTGTGCTTTCTACTTGTGCTCCATGTAGAAAAGATAGTTAAAATTCAGACAAAAGAATAAATCTCATAACTTGGATTAACTTTTATTTCATTTTTGAATATTTTTAACAACCTGCTAAGTGACAGTTAGCAGGAGTCTTCTTTGGCATACACTCTTTGAAATCGCAACTGAATGTGGGTCCTTGGTTTAAGGAATTTTTACTGAGTTTTCATTACTTTTTTAATTACTCTGTTACTTTTCTACTTGGCTGAAAGGAAAAAGCTGGTTCTAGTCAAAACACTGTAATGAAATGTTCTGTAATGCAAACTCGTGCATAGTGGGAAGACCTGGCAAGTAGTGAGACACTTCATAGCTTAATGTTTACACTTGGCTGTCTGCTTGTGTAACAACTGTACCAGACACTGAACCAGCCCAGGCTCAGATACTGAATGTACTGAAGTTTCTTTGAGCTTCTGACTTCTTTTATATCATTGTGCAGCCCAGCCTTCATGCAATGCACATCCTGCTTACGTGCCCAGCTCTCCATTAGGTATAGTAAAACCCCCACGAAACAGAAAACAAAACCCCTTTCAGATGATAAAAAGTGGAGTTAGTTGTGGGCTTTCTAGAGATTGTCCCTCTAGGATATAGAAGGCAAGACAATTGCATCACTTAGTGTTACCAGATACTGTGAAGAAGTTTGGAAGCCTGAAAATGGAGATTTGCACCTCATCTGTGGCCAGGAATGGATCATCCGTAAGACACTTGCATATCATTATCACAGATTATTATTTGTGTTATAGCAGTGTGCATTGAGAGCAAATCTAAGACTTTGTTAGCCACAGCTGCAACACCACCATCCTTTTGCTCTAAAAATTATATTGGCAAAATGAACAAAACCAGCAGAAGACTGAAGGAAGGACCTGGAAACAGACATAAAGCTGAGCAGGATGCTGAGAACCAGGACAGCTCATTGCCAGCCTGGATACTTTGGGTTTTGTTCTGCATGTGGTTCTGTGGAGTCTGCCTTGAGAAGAAGGAGCTAAGGCTTCCTTAGAGTTGTTCATCAGTTTGGTTTTAATGCAAAACAGTTCATTTGCTCCTTGTGGCTGCATGCACACAATAACCTGTTGCCAGCCTTGGTCAGAGAACTGATACTGCATTTCCCTATATTTTGGATTCCCCCCTTTGGCGTTTTCCCTCAATGAGGCTTCTCTGTCTCTTTCCCCACCTTTTCCCCCAAGCTTCTTGCAGCATTGCAGCCATTTCGGGCAGCTTGTGATTGTGTTCCTGTTTTTCCCTGGCTCCAAACACCAATGCTGCATCCAGATTACGTATCCCAGGGAGAACTGGTGCCAGCAAAGAACCTACATTTTCTCTTTGGCTCTCAGATACCCCTCTTTTTCTTGCATCCCATTCAGTTCTCAGCCTGTTACCAGCATTGTCATCACCTAGTGACTCTGATGGAGCTGCTGGTGTCTGTGCAGCCCTAAGTCTGGTTCATCCAGTTTATTAAACCAGTTTTCCAGCTGATTCATTTCATTTTAGTGGCCCAAAACTGCTGAGCATGGGGCAAATTGCTGTCAGCCGTGGGGAGGGGAGCATCACTGCCACCCAGGATCTGGCTGCTCTCCCCTCCTGACACATCCAACAGCCCATGAGGAATCACTTCTGTTGAAATTTTTGGTGAGGAAGAATACAAGCTGGCCAAGACCTTAAGATTAAAATTCGTCTTTCTTACTTTCTTTTAAAGTACCATGATGTAATTGCTGAAAAATAAATGGTCAAAATTTTGGTTATATTTCTTGTAAGAAAGATTGTCTTTCCAGCAGCTCAATTTCCCCAGCGCCAAACTGGGAATTAGTTCAACACAAACATAGGAGGAGAGTCTCATATTCTGAAAAGCTGCCTGCAGAACCTGCCTTTTCTTTTCTGGAAGGTTATGGAGTTGGGTGCATTTTGTGCACATTCTGAATAAACTTAAGAAAACTTGGCTTGTGTCTAAACAAACTTTAAAAGCCCCAATCCCTAGTCTTAGCTCAGAGCCCTCTGCTGCAGGCTGACTGGGAAGCAGGGAGGGGTCATTCTGGATGGTTCCTCAGATGCCCACTTTGTAGGAGTATCTTGCTGCTACACTGGCTCTTGTACTTCCAATCATGCACAATACGGCTCAGTGTTAATTGTGTTACCTCCAGGTTTTGGACAATTGACATTCAGATCTTGCCTTTCTGCTTGTTCTGGCTCCCTCCAGTTGCTCCAATTTACTTTCCCACTCGCCTTCCTGCACCGGCATGGCTGCTTTGAGCTTCCCCTGCCTGTGATGAGCAGCTCCTCTGGTACATCCCAGTCCTTCCAGCCCCTCCACATCCTGCACTGTCCCTTCCTTTCCCAGTCAATCAGCTCAGCGGCCACTGCAGCTTTATCTCAGATCACATTTTCTCCTCTGAATTTGCCCACTGGGTTGTCAGGGTGGAGCTTCACTTTTCAGTTTTGGTGTTTAAAAGCTACTAACCTTCAGGGCCAGCAGAGCGTCAGTTAAAATAATAAAGGTGCTAATTAATTGACAAGATGTTTTCACTCCAATTTAATCTAGCAGAATTTAACTCTGCCTGGAGGATATAAACTGTCTTCCCTTTCCTTTTGGTTTCCATACCTTCCAGTTTTAGCACTTGTAAGGCTTTACTTAATCTAGTGATTATTGCTGAGGTAGTTTGAGAAGCAGTGTGAAAACAGACACGAGTATCCAATGTATCTGTCACCTTTTTCAAGGTGTCTTTTTGTCTTTTGCTTTCTGTTTGAATGAGCATGGTCTGACAGCAGCATTTCTAAGCTGTCGTTCTGTATTTCTGACTGTTTCAAAGGCTCTCCAGTGAGGACAAACTTAGAGGAGTGTCATAGCACTAAAATATCTTCAGCAATATTGTTTATTTTTCTACAACATCTTTGGGAACCTTCTTGCATCTCATTGTTTTGGCCTTAAATTAATATTAACTTGCTAGATCAGAAACAATTGATTTTAGGGTAATTTCTGACATACAGCTATGGTTAAGTTGTGTTTAAATGTTGTCTAGCAACGTATTCATTAAAGAAAGCTATTAGCTAGACATCATAAACACCCATGTACCAGTTCCTGGCTTACTTCCACATATCCATAATCCTTTTATTCCTCCATCTCTCTTGCATTACCTTTAATTGCCTCTTGCGTTACCCCCAGTGCCAATCTTGGCTCTTCTCAGATGAACATTCAAAATTTGCTGGTTTTGATATTTTGGATAGTTAGTGACTTTACCTGTTATTTTTAAGTGGTTGTTTAACGATGTGATGAGGTAATCTGAAGCAATTCATTATGTTAATAGTTACTGTCTGTATTGATAATAACTGTATGTGGAAAAGCAATCTCTGCAGTGTTACCCATTTCTCAGTAAAACCCCCAAAAATCTGCTGCTGTAGAGAAGGTGACTTGTTCACATGACAAGTTTTTAACCTTCCAAAATGCCACCTCCACTTCAGGTAGGGGCCACATGAAGATTAAATACAATGAACATGATGTAAATGTGGTATATTGTTTGGGATAAGCAAAGGCTGTAGTGCACACCGTGAATGTAATGTGGTTTTCATGAGCAAAATATCTAAAAGTGAATTGGAAAATAACATTTAACAAGTATTGCCCTGAAATCAATCATATTTTTAATTAAGTAAACATAAGCAGGCAGTTGAAAATGAGATCTGAAATCTTTACTAATGAGCACCATAACCAGTAAAATACCACATCAGTGTTGGTAATTCATTAACAATACTGGGAGAAATCATATAAAAATGACAGTTTCTATTTCAGAAAGAAGTTGATGAAATGTTGGAAAATATGTGCTACTGAGAGGGGGGATGTATCCCCCTGTGGCAGCATAGTGACTAGAAATGATTTTCAAAGAGCCAGATTAAAAATGAATCCTAGCTTGAGGCTGTGCCTCAGGCTGTCTGCCCAAAATCCCTGTCCCTCATTTGCTTGTCCTGGTATTCTGGGTCCTGGGTTTGGGAACGAGCCCTCCTCTGGCCCCTGGTCTGCTGTTCCTTGCCCCCAGGCAAGGCAGATGTCTCACCAAATGCATTCATTACAAGATCCAGTAGGGAAAAAAAGCCTTCCAAAATTAAAATGCACTCTTCTGGTTGTTAATGAGTGTCCCCAAGTGGGATATGCAGGTATCTCCAGGTATCCTTCACTCTGGCAGAGATGGGCTGTGAGATTTTTTGGTTTTGTTCACTGTGACTGGCACAGTGACCCTTAAAAGTGCTAATAACAAAACTCATGCTCCTACTAAAGGCATTTTTTAGAGTCTATGAACAATTCAGAGAGCAACATTTGGTGCTGATGTACAGCTTAAACCACCACCACCTTAGGGGCAGAAAATGCCCAAAAGGTGAAGCAATATTACGACCCCATAGGTGGCTTCACAGTGCAAGGGAAAGACAAAAAAAAAAAAAAAAAANAAAAAAAAAAAAAAAAAAAAAAAAAAAAAAAAAAAAAAAAATCCCCAAAACCCCAGAGGAAACGAGAAAATAAAAGATGAAATAACAGTAGGAAGCCATCTAACTGTTTACAGCATACAGAAACACCAAAAATACCAGGGAAAGGAACCGCAGTTCATAAATTTAAGTATCTGTTGCTTTTTAAAGACGAGAAAAGCCTAGGATTGAAGTACTCTAGAAGTGCATGAACAAGTGAAAGCTCATTTAGCTGACACTGAGCTGTGACCCGGGGCCATGCACCTCTATCAGACTGGGAGCGGGATTTTGTGCCAGGAGCTCCTTTAGTGCCATGAAATGTTCAACCTGGGCCATCCCAGCCGTCCTGGGCAAGGGGAGGGATGTCCCAGAGTCCTGGCAAATCCCATGGCAGAGCCAGTGCAGGATGGGGCAGAGCTGGACTGACTGCCAGACAGTTTGCAGAGTCTTTGGGAGCAAATGCCCAGAGCCAAGAGCTGCTTTTGTCCAGGCAAGTTCCCCTTGTTCTCCTGGAACAGGATCCCTAAAGGCTCAGCTAGGAGGTTTGGGGGAGCACTGGGCAATCTGCTAAGCTGCATTAGCTGTAAAATCCCATATACAGAGGGAAAGAGGTTTACCTTTGTGTATGTTTCCCTTAGTTTAGCCAGTGCAGAGCCCAGGCTGTCCTGATTACCCAGCGTTCCCCTGACACAAACCAAATGGCTTCCAGCTTGAGGAACTGTCTGTTGAGTCCCATGTTTATTATAAATCCAGGAGATGAAAAAATTATTTCAGTTTCTATGTTTTTTACAGCATTTCCCACCAGAGAACACTAACACTTGTAAAACAATAAATGCTGTAGTATAACATAGCAAGACTATAAAATGCTGAACAGCTGATAAAATTATTTACAAAAGACCATTATGGTTTCTTTTGGAGAAATAATGCAGCATTTAATTTTAAGATACATGTGGCGGGCGTAATTTTTAGATGCTACAAAAGGAACATAAATACAGAAGGGCACATGTGCAGTAAGGTACATTCACGATTTTAATTACTTCTCTCACTAAAAATAATTTGCCTCTGTGATTTCATCTCTGCTCCACCAGTTTCTGAAAAGCAACTACTTTGCGAAGCAATTCAAGGGAAAAACACCAGCATCAGAACTTCAGTGTTCCACTTGGGCTGATTTTCCAGCAAGATTTCATGGGAGAACTGGGTATGCAGAGGATCAGAGGGAAAGTTGTGTTGTTTTGGTGCAGTGAGTGGGTCAGGGACATTTCTCCAGTTAGGCTAACTTGTTCTCTGATGAGGTTTTTTCCATTCTTGCTGTAATACTGAATTCCAGTGCCAATATTGAGTGCTGCTGTCACAGGATGGTGGTTGGAAGGGAAGTGCCTGGTGCTGCCTCCTGTCACTCATTGTGCAATCAAGTCCGGGCCAGCTTGCAAGATGGGAAACTGCACATCAGCATGAAGAAATCTAGTCCTGAAAGCAAAGCATTTGAATCCATCACCTACCTGTGCATTTCAGCCTCTTTTTGCCTTCTTGCTATAAAAATGAAGGCCAGTGGCTCCAATGGCAGAGAGGTGGTAGCTGTGTTTCAAAGGATACTTGAACTCTGCCAGCTTTTTCTGTTGATATTCCCTGCAAATTAAGTTCTTCCTCTAGGAAAGCAAAAAACAGAGACCCAGCACAACAGGCTCTGCCACTTACATAGTCCACAGAGGTGGCCAGGCAGGTTTGCTGATTGTTCCTTGGGAAGAGTTGTTTTCACCAGTGTAATCCCTAAATAAAAACTGAGGTACTTTCAGGCATACTAGAAAATAATTGATTTCCCAGCATAACACGTCTGGATTTGCCAGTTTTCCTTCGATTTTCATTGCATCATTAAGTAAACAATGGTGCAGTTTGCTTGGCCATGTTACAGCTCTACCTGGGCCTGCAGCTGCTGGGGCAGTTTCCATGGATCAGAGTGTGCTGGGAGCCCAGGCAGTGCTGGAACAGCCAGATCACATCAGGGTTGGCAGTTCAGATCCAGGCCTGGGCACCACTGCAAACTGCTGGGGTAGGGACACAAAGAGCTCTTGGCTAGGGAATTCTTCTGGCTAAAATACACTGGAACTTCAGCTCGGAGCTGACTGCAATTCAGGTAGCTGCTTCATCACATGCAATCAGCCAGCTGAGCCTTTCCCTAAAATTTCAGATTGGGAGTGGAATAAGCTGACTCAATATGAGCTGCAGAACGTGCTCTGTTTCTTTCTTTTCCCCAAAGCGAGCTCTACCCTTTTCTGTAAACTTTGATTTTCTTTAACTGCTAGAACCACTTTGGCAAAAAGTTCAACATTTGACAGTTTTTATTTAGATGTCGACATATGGTTTTTATATTCTTAAGTTTAGAAAGATGGTGAATTCTGTCGTTTTCAAGTGTTTAACTTGTAACTGCTGGAATCTGTTGGGTGTTTAAAATGGATTTGAGAAAGGAAGTAGGGTATTAGTTTTATTGGGAAAAAGAAAAAAAAATTTAAGTTTCTTTAAATGAATGTTTTTCTTACATAATATAGAAAAATGTATTTATATTGATTATAGTGTTTGATACTGCATAATATAAATGCCGGTTGGGAAATATTGCTGCAGTGACATATTCTGTATTTATTGTGTAATAAATGTTCCCCAGAAATAGCGTATAAGGTTTAGAAAAAATAAAATAGGATTAGAGGGAATCTATTGCATGGTTAAAATTTTATGTTGTGCTAATAGTACTTCAAAACCCATTTTGTATTAAATAGACTGTTGCCTTTGTATTTCCCATATACTGTGAACAAAATGGATATTTTTAAAGACAGACTTTATCATTGTCTGAAGAAGCCTTTAGCCAGCACCAAATTCATGTTCCCTCTCTCAGTTAATCATAGTCTTAATTAAACAAAGCCGAGCTGAATAGGAAGGCAGTGAGATAATTTTAGGCCTTTAATCCATAGATATGAAATCCTTAATCCACGGATATAAAATAATTTTCTAAAATTGGGAGTGAGCATGTTAACGTGTTTTACATGCAGGGAAACTGAGGCAGACCCAGACTGTCAATTCCCTGGGGCTGTGCCAGGGACAAGGCAGAGATGCTCCAGCTCCGGCCCCGGGTGGCTCCGGGTGTCCGCGCTGCCCCGGCCGAGCCGCTGAGCCCAGCACCGCTCTCCAGCCTGCGAACCTGCCCGAGCCTCTGTGCTAGCTGGCGAGCAGCAGCCTTTGAACAACTTGTTTTAATTATGTGAGGAGCACGCTAGCTTTCCACAGTCGCCTTTTAATCTTTTTTATATTTCTGTTCACACTCTGTCACAGATCTGTGCTGCATTTAATTACCGCGACTCGGCTCGTGTGCGGTGGTGAACGCAGGACGGGGACGTGGCTCTTGAATTGCCGAGCCAACCTCCTTACACCTTCTTTACCTCAGGCTTAGGCAAATAACGGAATTCTTTGGGTTGTTGGTCACAGAAAATCCTAGCAGACCTGTATTTTCAAGACAGATCTGTTGTTAAGAATAAATCAGAAGGATTTGCAGCCCGTCCATGCTTTGCCTGACAATTCCTGTGGGATGCCGAGTTATCGGTGCCTGATCCAGCGAGTTCTGCAGAAGGGCACCCTGCCTTGGGCTGCACGACCTTCTTCCCTTGACTGCTGCCTGCAGTTCTTGAGGGACATTGGCCCCTGCCTGTGTCATGTGTGGGGCCCATCATGTTCGATTTCCCTAAAAAGTAGGAGCTTCCTGCACATCTCCCTATTCCCGGCCACAGAGGAGCCCTGTGCACCTGGTTCCCGCCTGGAGTTACCTTTCTGTGCTACTGGGGATACTCGAGACATCATTGTGGTGACAGTGCACTTTATGGGTTTGGATCTGTAAATAATTCTGGGATCAGCAGAGGGAGCCCAAGGACACGCAGTCTCAACCGCGGATTTCGAACCAACGCAGTTTTCTGGGTGCTGAAGTGTTCCTGACATAAACTCTCTGCCTTTGAGTGTTGCAATAACTTACTTTTAAGCCCCCAAACTGTGCAACGGCTGCGTGGGGCCACCTGGGTTGTGCTGGAAGGAGGAGAGCTTAGAGGGAGAGGTGTTACTAATAGGAATCTCTTTGGGAAGGGACTTTTTTCTTAAATTATTAATAATGAGATCAGCACAGAAATCCAAGGTGTGCCAACATGACCTCTGGTGCACCAGTTGGGCTGACCACAGACCTGTCCATAAGTCTGGGTAAGAGGCAGGATTGGACTTGGATAGAGAGAGGGGTTAAGCTAAACTGTGTAAAATGTAACTTTAGCTGGGATTTGCTGTGAGGTCTTTGCATCAGAAAAGTACTAAAATGGACATTATCAGGATTATTGGTATTCTTGTTCTAGAATTCCATTTTATTAGTTCAGATTTCATTGCTCAGCCATAACACCCATCTGATTCTTGAGGAAAAAGTTGCTAGACAATCGCTACTCTTCCTGGCACTGTTCAAAACCATCAAATTAATTTGAAAAATTTATAACAATGGCAGCTTTCTTCATCATTGAAATTCATGTTGATTTCCAAGTGCTTATTGATGGGTTTTCAACTGCAAAAGGAGCTCTGCAAGCCTGACCTTGAACAAGAGATGCGCGTTTTCAGAGGCAGCAGGGCCTGAGCAGGACGTTTTCCTACCGCTATGCCAGAGCCGGAGCTCCCTCTTGTGAGAAAGAGAAATATCAGGAAAGTCCAGGGCTGTCAACAGGAAACATGCAGTGAAGGTGGTGTTAAACAGGGAAGCAATTCCTGGTAGCCTTTCCTGTAAGTTTGCACACACCTCCATCCACTGGGATAAGAAAACAGGGAATTTGAAGCTACCAACTGGCAAAATTGGAAAGTGGCATCATGATTTGTACTTAGCTGTGATCTGTTGCAGAGTTCTGATGCTTGATAAAAATACAGGAGTATTTTTCAGTGAAAATAATTCCCCTGTTTCACACACCAGTGGTTTTGTCTCTGGCAAAAAGAGCCTAACTTTATATTGGCTAATAAAAAGCAGAAAATAAAGGAATCTGTCAGAAGTGATAAATACTGTTTGCATTTTTGTGCTCGCTGTGCTCAGCATCAACTGTGATGAATTGGTGACTCTGCTGCCATCCTCAGCATGGAGCACCGGAGCTGGGCTCCCTCCTGTCCGTGCCAAGACCATCTCCCTTGGGAAAGGAGGAGTGCTGTGGGTGCCCAGGTATAATGGGATACCTTATCCCATAGAATGATATTGGAGACCCTATAGATGTCTTCAGGTGTATTTTAGCTTGGGAACATTTATGGAAAATACTTGGTATTTTGTGAGATCTGGTACACTTCAAAGGGGAAAAATTGTTTCAGAAGTATTTTTATGAGCCTTAGGATTAAGTTCTTTTTGGCAGGTGTGATTTAGTGGCAGCCAAAGGGGTGACAGTCACCAGCAGCAGCATGACTTCGTTGGGGAGAGCTGTAGCAGGGCTGGGCAGCCCATCCATCATGAGAGCCTAGGAATTGGGGGTCCTCCCTCCTTCCTGCTGGGGTCACACCTTGCCCCGTGCCCACTGCCAAGGAGGAGCTGCTCCTTCCAGAGAGAAATCAAGTGTTTAAAGAGTCTTCTACAATGTTTGTTGTGTTTATTTTGCTGTTGATAAATAACCAGAGCTCCTGGGTTTTCTATTGGTGCAGCTGCCATGACTTTAACACCAAAGCCGAAGTATTTGGGTCGCTTCCTCCCACTCCATCCCTACCAGGACCTGTCACCTCTGTCCCTGTTTCACCAGGGAAAGGACAACTCTTGCATCTTACAGATCGTCCCCCAAAACCAGGGTGTACCCAGGTGGTGGCACCTCCAGGGACTGACACACTGCTTTTCCAGGATGTAGTTTATTAAATCAACCTCTTCTCCCTCTGTGTGGAAAGAGTTAATTGTGCTAGTATAAGAATATTGTTCCACAGGATTACTTTAAAAAAAAAAAAATCGTTTTTCTTACAGCAGGGAACATGTCCAATAATTGATGTGGGAATATTAATGCAATATGTATGTTATCAATTTAGAAAAGCAGAAGACATATTTCCTTAAGCTTCTAATCATTTATACATATGACCTTCATTTATACAGCAGAAGGGCTCTTCCAGAGAGCTACAATTTGCTTCAGATGTTTAGCTTGGGTATTTTGCTTTGCCTTCTAACTGCCAAGTTTGGGATTATTTAGCAGTAAAATTAGAAATGTGGATTTGAGTATGTACCAAAGTCCTGACAGGTGTTAATGGAACTCAAGCTGAATATTTTATTCTTTAAATAGTAAAATGTAAACCTGCATTTGTTTAGCTTTGCCTTCCTGCCAACTGTATCAGGTATCTTGTGTGACTAGAATCACTGTTTTCTGTACATGGTCTTCATGGCAGTTTCCAGTGCCTGTTCCCAGTTCAGCCTGTATTTATAATCCTAACAGATTTCAGCTCCACAGAGAATTCCTTAGGCAAATGTGTGATTTTCATCTCAAAGAGATAGGAAAGAAAACTCATTTGAAGATTTGAAGAATATGCCTAAAGACGCAAATAGGCACCTAAGAAGATTTCTCAGAAGGAAATAAAATCCTGGAGATGAAATTAAAGCAATTTAAGGTAGTTGTGTTAAAAACAAACAAGCAAAGAAACAAACCCAAACCACTTAGTCCCTCTTTTTTTAGTTTTTAGGCATTCAGACACCTTTAAAAATCTGTTCCTCAGCCCACTGGGATTCAGCAATGTCACTTATTCAGGGCAAACTGATTCAGAGGGATTTCTTTTGGTCACAGTGGTTTCCAGGTTTGCTCAGACTGGGGCATGCTCTGTTTCAGAGAGGAGCACTGGCTGTTTAGGAAAGGATGTAGGATACTGGCACAGCACAGTACATCCATCTACTTATCACAGGAGCTGTGCTGGGAGGTGTTTATTATATCTGCATTTTGATGTCCATCAGTGGAGACAGTGACTCCTCAACACCTTCCTAGGACAGGCTGACTCCCCTTTGGAGGCATCTTTTCCTTCTCAGCACCTGAGGGGAAGCCAAGGTGCTGGTCTGACACTCATGGACACCTGGAATAGGGGGAAAGGAAGCGTCCCCTGAGTTCCTGAAAACCCTGGATCTGCTGTCTGACCCACACCAATCCTGGGTGCTGGGAGGGGAAGAGCTGCTCTGGGGCTCTCTCGGTTACCTCTGCCCTGAGGAAAGGGGATGTCCTGCTGCCCTTCTGATATGAAGGGGACCTTAAAGTGTGGGAAGATGGGTCTAATCCTTCAATAAAGCAGCGTAGTGCACTCCCTTCCTAACCCAGTCTCAGGCCAGGGTCTCCACAGGCCATGTCTATGTATTGTCCCTGTTCCCAGCAGCTCATTCTAGTCTCAGTCTAGTGTCTGCCATACAGGCACACTCGGAGGGTTCAGAGTTGCAGAAAGGAGGGAGAAACTCTGAAATCAAGAAGGCCTAAACTTGCGAAAGTTTTGGAAATTAGCATCGTGCTTTTCTTGTTGTCCTTGATGATTTGAAGAGAACTTCTGTATGACACAGGACCAGAAATGAGCTTTTAAAGTTGAGTCACCTGGTTTTGAATGAGAGTTACTGGCGCTGGTCAGAAAATCTGTATTTGCACAGGAGAATTAGTTTATTTTCTTCTGGCTTCACCACCACTACAAAAATCATTTTGCCAAAGGAAGGGGCAAATTTCATCTCAGTAGGAGTCCAGTAGAAAGCTCAGTCTTGTAAGGCCTTTAGCTAGATTGGGACTTTGTATCATTTTGATGGTTTAAAGAAAAATTCTGTCATGGTTGAGTAGTTTTCAGCCCGCAGAGCCGAGACAGGCAGCCTTGCAAGGCTGTGACAATCTACGGCTACAGCCCTCCTTCTGCTGACTCTGGGCCATGGACTTCCAAATCACCTCAGGGAGTTTGCAGTTTGCTTTGAAATTTAAGCAGAAAGGAGCTTTTAGTGTAACTCTGCAGATCTCAGAAGGGCTTATCTCAGGAGGGAATATTCCGATGGCTTTGTGCTGTCAGTGAATTAAATTATATAGGCTGGCTATTTTTTCATCTTCTGTTGCGCTGACCTAATTTAATACAAATACATTACTGGAGAGCTGAACTAAAATCATGTAGGTTTTAATAAGATCATAACAAAACCCATTGAAATATTTTTCTCTTATGCAATTTAAATTCAATTTACAGTCACTGTTTATTTTCACATACTTGGTTGTTGTTTTAAGCACTGGGGCTTTTTTGCACTGCTTGCGTAACTTAGAGCTATGGCAGTATCAAACCGGTGCTCTTAATGTGCTCTGGAATTTGGCTTTTTGGACTTTTACCATTTCGAAAATGTATCCAGTTGAAAGGACAGTCTCAGAAACAGGGGAGCCTTGCCACAAGCAGCAGCTGTTCCTGCTGCTGGGTGTGCACGTAAGCAGAGAAAATGATCTGAGAATGTACTCAGTGCCTGTATCCTTTCCCTGGGAGCACATCCGAGCCTTGCCGCAGGCTGTAGCCATTCCTGCTGCAGACCTGAGCCTTTGGGCTTCAACATTCCTGTGCCCTGTTGCCACATCGGAATGAGGGCATTACCAGAGAGTTATTTTGTCATTAAATGCCACAGGTTGGACTTGATGATCACAGAGGTGTTTTCCAGCCTGAACGATGCTGCGATTCTGTGTGCACATCTCATTAGCTCACCTGCAAAGGCCCCTCTGGAGCACGGCAGGACCATCACTGCTGTAGCTTGTGAGGTGCTGCAGAAGGATGGGAACAGGAGAAGCATTTTGGTTTTCTATACAATGAAAACCCTAAGCTTGATTATATTAAAAGCCTCAAGTCCAGCTGAATGTTTGGCTTCCAGCCCAGCTGGTGGAGAGTGCAGAGAAGTGCCTTTGCTGCTTCAGTGTCAACTTGAAATTAATTTTCTCTGTCCCAGCTTGATCAGACACTGAAGGTCATCTTATTTCAGTTGTTTCTAAAGCGTCCTGCATACACAGAGTACATACACAGGGCTAAATGGGGTTTGCATTCACTGGGGAAATGATTTGTAGCTATTTATAAAGTAGTGTTGTAATTTATTAGTTGAATTCCGTTGTTTAGATTGAAAAAGTATCTGACAGTCAACTGGAACCAGCAGTTCCATTTTAATTCCACAGGGTAATAATTTTCTACTATTATATATAAAGCCTTAGCCCAGTTATTATACATATTAGTTGTTGGGGTTTTTACAGCACCACAACGAGAAACTTGCCAAGCAATAAATTCCATTGAAAGGTTTCTTTGTGTCTTTAGGAAAAGCTTACATGAGATACTTCCCTACTTACATGTTATAAAAGGAAATAATGAGGTACACAGCACACGAGTAACCATTAACTTGTGCTATTGTGTATTTTAATGGCTTTATTATGGATAGCTTTCCAAACCATACAGACTCAAACAAGTGCCTTTGCATTTCTCTGAATCTATCCTTTTAATTTACAGAAAACCTGATTCACACAGATTGTGGAATTAAATCATCACCCCAGCTGCTATGCTTTAAGTTTCCCAAACCTTTGTGAATCATTGTGTGGTTTTGAACAGCCTGGTTGTTGTGACATAAGAATTTTTGTAATTGATCAAATATGTTTAGGATTGGTTGGTTTATATTTTTAACCAAAAAAAAAAAGAGTTGTTTTTAGAAGAATTTATTTAATTTTTAGGAAATTGAATTAATCTTGTTTTTAAGTCACGATTTCCTTTTTGTGTTTCCAACTAATTGCAGCACAGGAATTATTTTGATTTTTGTCTCAGACATTACAGCTTTGTTGGGCTTTGGATATTTTTCTGTCTTCCTTCAAAAGCCCTAGTTCTTCCTGCTTGGCAGTTGTTAAGCTACTTGCCTCCTTATTTAATGTTCTGGGAGAGAGTTCTGCCCACTTATGTCTGAGACCAAAAAAACCTCAAACTCTGACGCATCAGAATAAATAAACAGGACAGAAAGCCAAATGTGGCCATGATCAGAAGCAAAGCCACGTGTGTAGGCTTAGAGCACAGTTTGGAGCCTTTCTGCATTTCAGGAGAGGAATGATGAGTCAGTGCTGCCAGGGCTGCTCGGCCACAATTAATGCGTTTGCAGCTGGCACTGGGTGTCCTTAGGAGCAGAGAGCTTGAGGAACCCTTGCTAAAACGGGGGAGTCGGGTCATGTAACCCCACCAACCTTGTTCTGTAGTGACTAAAACTTCCTGAATGTCTAAGTTTCATTCAAATTTCTTGAGGACAGAAGGCTAAATTGGATACACAGGCCCCTTCAAAAGCATGAACAAGGTGCAGCCAGGCCCTGGAGAAACAAGTGCACCGTGTAGGCTCTGCGGTTACCCTGGATCAGCCTCGGCATGGGGGGAATTTCTGTGTTTGCAGAGGCTGCAAGGGATGAGGAGAGGCACAGAGGCACCAGGAATCCTGATGCTCCCATAGCAGCAGAGCTGTGGGGTCCTGGGACTGGGACACAGACGCCCTGTGGGACCTGAGCTGTGTCCTACATTTCTGGGGAGAGAAGAGACAAAAAAGGAAAGTACCGTCCTCAGCCACAGACTGGGTTCAACCCAGTTTGGGCTTTTTAGTGGTGCTCTGTGGCAGCCTGGGTAACTCTGTAAGTGAACAGACATGGATTGTTGCAGGGTCTGGACAGCCCTTATTCAGCCCAACTTGCAGTGGTTTGTAAATGAGAACTTTTTTTTTTCAGTTAGTTTTTCCTTACTGTTCTCCCGGAGTGCCATGGGACACTTCCAGCTCAGCTCTAACAGGCCTGCTTGGCACACACTGGGAGCACCTGGCCCCTTGCAGGATGTGTCTCTCCCAGGAACCATCACTATGCTGGGAAGTGCAGCCCAGTAGGGCCAGGGCTGCAGTGACAGGGAACCAAACTACTGGAGGTGACCCCTGTTCCACTGGAATCCCCTTGGTTTTCCTCATGTACACGTGGGCTGTTTAATGTCACAGTGACTGAGATGTCACTGCTTTGTTAAAATACCTCTCAGGCATGTTAAGAATGCAGTATCAGGGAGCCCAATGGTGTTAAGAAATGACAGTACACTTGTTTCCAGTTTTTAATGCTTTCTTGTAAAACTGAAAATACAAAACCAGCTGAGCAAATGTAGATCTTTATATACATGAGGTCTGTGATTAAAAAAACCCTTTTAGGTAAAAAAAAAAAAAAAAAAAAAAAAAAAGAGAAGATTGAACCAAGTTACATGAAAACTGATTAAAGGGTACAACATTCTCAAATTGAAGCATACTTTCAAGAAGAAAAACATCTTTACAAGTTTATTATATAACTTACATTTACACTTTACTGAGAGAACTTACAAAACAAGCTGCTTGAAATGCTTCTCATTCCCTTAAAGCATGAATTTCAAAGTGCCACAGCAAAGGAACAGGTTCCAATATTGTATTATACAGACTATTCATGTATAAAATGGTTTGGTAAATGTGAGGTGTTCATTTAAATGAGCACATACAGGGATACAGACTAAATAAAAGTACTTGAACAACACCTTTGTTATTACATACGCAGTTATAGGTATAATAAAGGAAACAAGGCCAGCACTGCTCTTAGGTATCTGTGTAGATGGAAGGAATGTGATTCAAGCAGTGATCAAAGGCGCTGTTCTGGAAGAATCCATTTTCATCTGTTCCACTGGAGACCATGTCCTCGGATACACACTGGGCTTCAGAGATCCCCTCATAGCCTGCAAGAGTGACAAGGACACGAGTTAGTGCCACGGTGCATGAGAGGAGGGGAGCACAGCCTGGGGCCTGGGATCACACAGGACAGGACAGCACAGCGTCAATGCGAAGACAATGGTGTTCAGCATCAAAGCCTTGCCCAGGAGATGCACAAACTCCAGTGAGTGTTTGTGTCATTGTGGCTGGCACTCACATTCATTTCTGTGCAAAGCTGTGCACTCACAAGTGAAGTGCAAGTATCAGAGCACAGCTCTCTTGGGACTCACAGCTATTATCTGAATAGGACGTCAAAACAATGAGTGGGCAAAGATCCTACTAAGTGTGCACTAGAAGTGATGCAGTCTTCTTGGTTTGTGCTTTTCCTTTTAATTACACTTTGAAAAAATATTCCGTGTGTCTCCCAGCTGCTCACAAGACCCAGAAGAAATCTGGATCCTGCATTTACTGGCTCTTGATAGAGCAGGCCTGAGGAAGCATGGCTGGGGCAGGTCAGGCTCACAGGACATATGGAAGGAGCTGTGAACCTCAGCCCACTAGAGCCCACCGGGCCAAGCTGGCTGCTGCTTGCCAGGCTACCAGGAAGCCACAGCAGTGAGGAAGAATTTCTCTGTCCTTCTTTCATAATGCCAAACTTCCACAGCTATTACAAACCTCCTGAGCTGCACACCCCTGTGGAAAGGAGCAGGTTTGCCATGCTACCAAATGCTGTGGCAGCTGGAGTGCCAGAGAGTTTAAAAAAAAGATTTATTGCCTACCCCCAAGGACATGAAAATTTCCTATTATGACCCACTATAACCTGCTTTTGCAAGTGGCCAGTCAAGGCCCACAGGCACATGTTCATTTTACTGCAGTCCAGCTCCTTCTTACTTCCCCTCTGCCATGTTCACCCCCTTATGTTCATCCTTTATACGTATTCTGGTTTCCCTTGTACCACCTGATTTGGGTTGGGTCTTTAGAAAAGTATCTGTGTGAGCTTCAGCACAACGTTCTGGCCCCTGGACTGAGGCCCCAGGGACCCCAGAGTCCACCTAGTACAACTGGAACAAGCAGCAGTAGCATCAAGTCAGCTGAGGGAGGACATGGAACAAGGCACAGTTTAGCAAATGCCTGTGCCTGTGTGCCTGACACAGGAAGTCAGGCCCTTACACAGAGTGGGACTGCACTGGGGATGGCTGATCCTCGTGGTTGAAGCACTGGATCTGGCTCCATTCTCTGCCCCATGGAGGGATCTGTGGGGCCACTGGGAAATGACTCTTTTTCTGTGCCTTGGTGGAAAATGAGGCGATTCCTTCTCTTTAACCTTCCTCTTCTCTTTTCCACCTGCCCACACCTCTGCAGGCAGGTGTGCCTGGGTGGGGCTGAGCCAAACTCTGCCCAGACTCCTCAGGGCTGTGTGGCACAGCAGCCAGGGACGGATCCTGCATCCTACACAGCCAGTCCTGGCTGTAGGAAAACCTGACCACCTAATTGTGCCTATTTTACCGTTACGTATGTTTTTATTATTTGAGATCAAATTCTCTACTTATTTACATTTCTGCATTTTCCTATGACTTATTAATTTCCTGTTGGTTTACAGGTCAGATTCTGCTGTCAGCAGAGATCTGGCACACAGTGAATGTCCAGAGGTTCTACAGGACGACCTTGGTGTGTTTATCTGTGTCGGGCCAAGTGGAGTGACCAGTATTTTGATAAGTTTTGCGAGTGTTTATGTTATGCTAATTTCTATTTGATGAGCCTGTATACAGGGTGGATACACAACCACAGATGGATAAAGCCCAAGATAAGCATACACCCCAGAAATCATTATTAGATTCCAGATAGAGTAAACTATCCAAAGTCCTGAACAGAAAATAAAAATTTATTGACTGTTAATGTGATTCATGGAACAGCTGTTTGCCAGTCACATTTGGCATTCCTGTGAGATGAGATCTCATTTAATATTAATGATGCTATAAAAGCCTGAAAAAAATTAATGTGTAGCCCTGATGAGCATTGCAAACCTGAATGGTTCTATTTTACACGCTAAAAGATGAGATTTATATATTTCATATATGTTTATGTTTCAGCCTTTTAAGTATTTGCATGCCTCAATAACCACTCTAAAAACAAAAATACTAAACAGAAACATTTCATGATAGTTTAGGCCCAGACAGAAAAATCAACTGTTGTTGAAGTTGGTGTCTTGCCACAGTATTATTCTTTACTGCTACAATTTCTTTTGGAAAGTTTATTTAGACTGTTCTTTAAATATTGCAGGCTGTCAATCTAAGCTTGAAATTTGATGTTAACATGAAAAAACCCTATGTTTTAGTAATATCAAACTTATGAGTAGCACTAAAGAATTCAAAGTTGAAGTTGAAACTTCATCTTAAATGTTTCCCTTGTGTTGGTTACTGATGCATGCACTTCCCAGAATGGAACAGCAGACAAATGCGTGCACACTTGCTCTGAACAGAGTCTCCTTTAATACAAAACAAACAGGAAAGTCAACTCTAATTTTGTGGTCTGATTCAGGCCCCAATTCAAAAAGCACTTAAACATATGTTTTCAGTATGGTTCTTAACTGAGGTGCCCTCCTGAGTGCAAACATGAAGAGAACTTTCTTGGAGATACGTAAGTTGCAGCAAATGGTTGTCTTTTATGGCTCTGACAATACTCACGTTTTGTCTGATTTCAGCAATTCTGTCAATTCTTAATTTTAAAGGTAGAAAAAAAAAGCAAACTAAAATATTGCAGTACTGTAGTAAGGTAGCTGTTATAACTTTGACCTGATTATAAAAGCCTGCCTGAGCACACCTGAGATGTGCAATGAACAGACCACACAAAAATGTGGGAAGTGCTCTCCGAAGGTGGGTGTTGCCCATGGCATTCAGCAGAATGGAAGAGAATTTGTCTGTCAGCCATACAGCAGGATTAAAGAAAAAAAAATTGCTTTCCTTCTGGGGTTTTTATAAATGCAAATGTATTAAATGTATTTTGGGAGTTTTTTATACAAACATGTTTTTGTCATAAGAGTGAATATAAAATGTGTTCTTTCCCCCTCCTGCTACAAGTATCATACGGGTAATTCCTTATAGGTGGAATAAATTACCTGTTGAAGCTAAAGGTGCATTGAGTATGTGATAGCCATTCTGCCTCAGAGGATTGAAGCAATGGGAGTCCCCTGTGAGCACATCACTGCTGACAGACTGGTCCATTGTTCTGTAGCAATCTCCGTAGTGGAAACAGTTTTGTATGGAGTGAAAGCTGCCTTGGTAACCTGAAAGCAAATATTGCACACAATTCAATCCTTCTGCAGTGATACTATCCCTACTTTTGTCACAGCATTTCATTACTGTTGGGGGGATTTAGGTCCTCAGTTTTAACTTTGGAAAAATACTCGTGCTGTTCTATAAATTGCAGTTACAGAAAAGCTGCATCAGACTCAGTCCCACAAAGTGCTGTGGACTCTGATCCCCATCAAGCAAAAATCTCAAAGATGGGCTTCATTTCAAGCAATAGATCAGCTGAACACAGTCAACAGCTCACTTGGTACCAAGCTAAGTAGTGAGCCCTTCACTGGATCAGGTCCAGCATGCTCAGCTCCTAAGGGAATGTCTCTGTAACAAATCACTGTTAATTTAAATACAATAATGTAGTATTTAAATGAATAGCACTCCTTTGTTTTCAGTTGAGTAAAGTCTTTTCCTACCCAGTGTGTGCTGTGCACTGCTGGAGACAGCACTGTTTATCCAAAATACCTTCAACAGGTCCCTCAAACTTCTTTGCCAGACTGTTCTTGATTCAAATGAACCCCCTTTCACTGGACACAGGGGGCCACAGTGTAAATTTGACCTAGAAATTGCAGGACCTAGAATTGCAGGTAAAATTGACCTAGAAGTGCAGGACTGACTCCAGATAGATGTCAGGTGAAGACTGAGTTCAGCCAGGGGCTCTTCTGCTTCTGGGAAGAGCTGAGATAGATCTCTATGGTCTCTGCTTGCCTCAGTCATTCTGCTTTTGGGGCATGTTTGACTTTTGTCCTCCACATACCCAGCATTTCTTAGATCCTACTTTTTTTTCCCCAAGCATTGTATTATCAGTACCCAGCAGTTTGGATTTTGCCATCAGAAGGTGTGAATGAGTTGTAGACAACAAACGAAGATATTTAACAGTAAAGGACAAATGAATTGCTGAGGAAGGAATTTTACAATTTGTAAGTTGTTCCAACATCCTAAAAAACTGTAACCTGTGCCCATAAAGATGACCTCAAAGTATGTCACAATATTTAAACCATGGCCTGATTTAATTCTCTTCCTTCCTCCTGCCTCAATAACCTCTTCCTGATTCCAGGTGTATTGCACACTAACTGCACATTCGTATCAGCTACCCCTTTTCCTACCCTCTCTGAAATGATGCTCCTTCCCCTAAATGCAACTGAAGTCAACCAAATTAAGCTTAAAGTCTAGCAGAATGTGCTTCAGGATTTTCCTCTAATTGCCAGAAAAAACATGGAGCTGTTGTCTTTCTTCCCTCAGTCTTACTCAGACTGAAACATCTCTTCAGGAACTCCTGCAGAAGCTCAAGGCAGTTCAGTGAATCCCAGTCTCAGCTGACAGCTCGGCCCCTCTCACAGCAGAGATCTGCCCTGCTGCCTGTGCAGCTCTTCAGTCTATTTGTTCAGAAATTAAATCCCTGTGCCTGTCCCTAGAACACCTGGGGCTGTATGAGGTGAACGTATCCCTTACAATTCCTGCAGTGTGCAAGCTCTCTCCTGTTCAGTAAGAGCTCCCATAATTCTCTACATTTTCCCTCTACTACCAAAGTCTGACCAAGTAGACAGTCCCAGGCAAAGCTTGGGGTCTGGTCACTTCGTATTTCCTAAGGTGGCAATAAATAAGGCCAAGTGAGGCAATTTTTGAGTAGAAATGCAATAAACTCATTGAGTGGTGAAAGGTTTGCTCTGAAGCTTCCCAGTTTAATATGTGCTTTGGCAGAATCTACAAGGATTAGATGATTAATTTCTTGAGAACGTATGATCCACTACAAAATACCTAAATCGTTGATGTCCATGATTAGTGAAGTCCTAATGGATGACTCTTAGATAAAGACACTACACACACTGTACTGTACCAGGGCTGCTCATATTTGCTGCTATGGAGAAGGCAGCCCAAAAATTTGGAAAGCTGAGCATTAAATGATGCATGTCCTTCCTTGGAATAAACAGACAGCCACCTCTATTTACTGCCTGGACAGTCTGGCTCAAAGAACCAAGGAGCTCTTATGAGAGGTAGCACAGCCCTCTTTTGATGTGGTTTTAGGTACAGTGCTTTATTGATTTGCTTTGATGATTATCCTGACTTTCTGTTTACAAAACACAAACTCCTTGCTGTAAGCTTTCTAAAAATACATCCTTTTGAGATGAGCAGTGAAAAACCTTGGCTTCAAAGGAGGCACAACTGGTTGCAGAGAGCACTTAAGACGCATTGCTAGAGAAAAAAAAAATGAACCTTTTCCAAATGTCTGCTATGGACATCACTCCCAGGGAAGGCATGACGTATACTTTCTCTGTCCCTCCCTTGTGCTCCCAGGCTTGCCTTTGTTACATCAATTAAAAATCTTCATGATCAACAGAGCTGGCACAGTGGCTTAGAAAAGCAGAGAGCAGCCAAGCATGACAGAACTGCATTGAAACTAGGTGGATGCAGGGTTTTCCCAAGACCTGTGGGGAAAGGTTATTTTGAAGTGTTTTAAGTTACACTGTCTGGAAATACCTGAAGCAGAGAACTGCCTCAGAATCAGAGTCCAGGAAAGAACTGCCATAAGCAATGAAATCCTCTATTGGATTGTAGTTTCTGTCCCTCAGCACCACTGTGAGATAATCTGAGAAGGCAGAGGAAAAAGTGTTCCTGGAACCACCCAGTGAAGAGAGGGGTGTAGGAAAATCCCGGTGCTACTGCACTGCTGAGTTCACCAGGACCTGATTTCTGCCAAGTGCTTCACAGAGAAAATACAGAGAAATGCACCTTCCCTTAACGTGCCTGCAGGTGCGATAAATGCAGATAGGAAACGAAAGAAAAAACACAGAGTGAGGAAGGGAAAGAGTGCAGCAGGAACACAGCTCAGGTAGAACAAAGCATGACACTGAAAATGGGATTTCTGACCCTTTGGGTTCATGGCATTTAGTTGTGGTTCCTTTCACTGAGAAAATATGGGGAATTAAAATATGATTAAAATCCCATAACCAAACGTTCAGTTAACAATTACATATGGTTGATTAGAGTAAACTAAACAGGTAGCATTTTTTCCAAGTTCTTTAAAAAAACTCCCTTCAGGGGTTAAAATACAAAGTAAGCAAGAAGGCTGGTCCAGTTCAGACATCCCTGCTCCTTCTAGAGTGAAAAACTGTAGTACCAGCTTGGCAATAAGTGTTTCACCAATATTTTTTTTGCCACATGGATTTCAGGTTTTCCTTCAGTTTTGATTTAAATCAAAAATTTTCTGAGGTTATTTTCAAGTGAAGAATTTACTAAATGCCCTGTCAGTTTAAATGATCACTGTTAAATGTTTTATGTACAGTAGATGTAGAAATATAACAGTTCATAAAAGAATAAACTGAGTTCCAAACACAACATTTAGTTAAAATTTTGCTTTGAAATAATTTGTGGTGGAAAAGCTGCACTTAGCCACTTCACACAGTGCACTGGCTGCCTCTGCTTCTCTAAGGCACAGCTTAGAACTAACTTCAAGCAGCTTTAAAATGAATGATGTAATGAGCAAATAATTGGAATATGCCTATTAAATGCCATCTTGTTATGTCATGTCATTTACATGTATTTGCAAATAAATCTCAGCTTTTCAAATTCCATAAAATTTCTGACAAGAAATCATGTCAGGTATAAATAACTGCAGGATTCCATTGCCTGCCAAATTCCTTCAGCATGTAATAATTTCCATGTGATCTTACTAGAGCTAGGTTTAAACATATAAATAATGTCAGCTTGTTCTTTCATTATCAGTACTTCTGCTACCAGCCTGACGAAGCTGCCATCTCCTAAAAATTCCAAATCCACAGTGTACAGATGCCTGGTTCTACACTAGGTTTATGTGGTGTACCTTTTTTTGGCAAAAATTCAAAACTCCCAAATTATTACACAGATTCCATTAGAAAAATGTGCTATTAATGAACAGAGAAGCAGAAAAAAGTAGAGCAAGTACAGCTAAGTACAGGTTACAGATAATTGGTTTCAAAGGCTGCTAATCAAAACTGATTTTGGAATGACCATTTCCATAATGAATTTATAATAATACTTCAACATTTGGCCAAAGTGGAAAATTATTGCGTTTTCAAAACCACATGACATAACACTTAGAAAGCAACAATTCATTCAAAAGGAAATGTGGTTTTCTTAAGGAATAAAGTCAATTTATTTAAGTGGTTCAAAACTTGTTCTGTCTATGCATTTGTTTCTGCCGTAGTAATGAGCTGCTAAACTTTCCTCTTGTGGCTTGTAGTTATTTAGTTCATTATAGCAACATAATCATGTATCATTATATGCTATCATAAATCTGCCACTTCTCCCTTACACAGTTAATCTTTTTAAATTGAATAATCTGTTGAGCATCAGGTTGAGTTAGTTTTTCCTTCAGCACAAATCATTAAATATAATACACTTTAACTTTTCAGACTAAGCCTATCCAACCAAAGAGCAAAAACACTGCTCAGAGAACGGGGGGCAGAGGAACTGTTGGGATACCCAACCCCATCCCAGCTGGGAGCTGCTCACAGGCATGTGCTCAGGCTCTTGCAAGCAGACAGATGTCCTGCACACTTCTTTATTGGGAATATTTACCACACTTTAGCAGCTCACCATCTGGATTGCATAACAGATTTCTGAAATATGCAAGCTCCTGTTACTGGAAGAATCTGTGATAATAATATCTCTTGCTAATTTGTGCCTCAGAAATTTCAGGAACATTAATTGGTTTCCACAGCAGAACTCCAGAATAGGTATGTAAGCTCCCAATTAAAAAGGCTGAGTAATTCAGAACAAAAAATGTTTTAAATTAAGCTGTGGGACAGCTGCTTACTGCTCCCCTTCTCGTCCTCAAATCCTACAGGCATTCTACAATTGTACAGAGTGCATTTACATGTTACTATATAATGTAACACAAGCCAAACTTGAAAATATTAAATGAAAAAATATTTTTTTCCTTTGTGTAATTCCATGTCTTGTGCATCACTTTGAGTGGACTGAGCAGGATACTGCCAAGATGTGCCTCAGCATTGGGACTGGATGGCTCTTGAAGGGTCACTCTCCAGCCTGGATGACCAGTCAGGAGAGGTGCACGGCCAGCAACCTTCTACTGAAAAACCTGAATAAATGCAATAAATCTGCTGTTGGGACAGCTGTCCCTATTATGATGACATATCACATCATGGACCTGTCTGAAAATTTCCATCTGTATGTACATCAATCCAGTTTAAAAACTGGAGTTCCCGCTGAAATGCTGACAATATTGGCCAAATATGAAAAAGCAAAGTAAATTCTTTCTCTCTAGCTAGAAATTAGAAAAGTTGCAAAAAACAAAAAGAGGGAAGAGTTACCTTGAGATCCCTGCTGTACGGACTGGTTGGGAAATGGGGTGTACGGTGTATTTGGTATCCCAGAAAACTGTTGCCCGTTGGGTGACTGGCTGTGGGATGATGGAGAGCTGTGTTTCTGCAAGAGGGAAGGTGGAACTAAAGCTTTCAGGGGGCTGACAACTGGAGAGATTATGTTGGGAGCAAGCCTAGAAAAAGAAAATACAGAAAAACTTCACACATCACATCATAATATGGGAAAATTAAATATTTGAATGAACTATTTTCATAATGGCTGGAGCCTAGAGAAGTCTGTTTTGCAGGTACAAATTTTTGCAGAAAAGGAGGACAACAATGCAGTACTACCTTCAAGTATTTGCTAGGAGGCAAGAGAGTTAGACAAGGAATTCTGTTCCTTTACACAGACTTGCTGTACTCGCCATAAATGACAAGATCAAAATGACACCACTCCTCAGTGAGCAACTTAAACACAGCTCAGTTTAATTTAGAATCTTGTCAGCTGAGATACATGTCTAGAAACAGAAGTGGAAAACGTAGCTAGAATGAGAAAATGCAAGTAAATTGTTTAAGTGCCTTTGTAGCTGTAACAGGGTAAAGCTGTAACAGGGTCAAGCTGCAGCCAAGACAAAGAGAAGCATTAGTTTCACTCTGCAGATGAGCAAAGGGTGGATCTCGTACCCTGCAGCTGTGCCAAGGGGCCCTGTGCTCCTCAGCCCAGTGGTGCCCTGCCAAACAGCACAGGCAGCATGGGGAGCTCTCAATACACTCTCTGCCGACTCTGGAGCTTTTGCTAAAGGTAAGAAGGAGCTCTTTGAGCAGCACCAGAACCTTCAGATGCTGCAAATCCACCTCACTGCAACAGCCACCCTGTGGAAACTTCCCAGCTACAGAGGCAAGAGAAATAAAACAACCTCTGCAGGTTGTAATAGATGTCACAGAGCTGGAAAAAAGTACTGAGCACAAACCGTTGGAGGCAGACAAAGAATTAACTAAATAAAAACTTCAGTCTCTCACTGGTGTCTTCCTCTACCCCTGCACAAGCTGTTCAAACACCATAAACCATCATTTCACATGACTGCTTCTTGGAGCAGTTGGACTGACCCTGGGAGCGAGGCTGTGCTCCACTGAGGGCTAAGCACTACATAGGAGTGTGCAAGAGGTAAACAGAGGGGAACTGTGAATTAATGGTGACAACAGCTTAACCAAATTTAACATGAGAGGCAGAGAACGCTGCCAAAAGCCATCACAATGATGCTCTAAATATTAAAAGGGGTTCAAATCAACCAATCCAAGCCCATCCTATGCTCAAATAATTCCATCTCCCAAAACAAGGAAGCAAGACCTATAATGCAAGCCACAAGGACTGAATATCCCTAAACTAAACTGAGGAAATTAACTAGTATTGCTAAACTGGTGAAGGCAATGATATTTTCAACTCAAATATGCAAGAACTGGAAAACAATTTCTTTGTGTGAGAAAGAGACCCCCTCCAGTAAGTGCTGATCAGTAATATGAAAAATAAAGAGAACTACTGTCGAATTCAAGGAGCCAACATGTAAAGAGAAAAATATCTTATTTGTTCTGGTTTGGAAAAAGCCTGGGGCTGCAGAGGTGCCAAGAAAGGACCGGGGGATGCTGCGGCCGCCTGTGCTCCGTTCAGGTCAGGGACCAAACGCCCTCTGGAGCCCGCCCTGTTGAGGAGTAGATGCAGGGAAGACACCGAGTTACTCGCGCAGCAGCAGCCAAAGGCCAAGGGCAGCTCCCCTGGGGCCGCTGCTTTTCCTCAAAGGGCTCAGTGGGGCCCGGCTGGACTCGGAGCTGTCGTGAGCCGCATTCCCTGCGAGCCGCATTCCCTGCGAGCGCTCTGCGGGCCCGTCTGTGCCGAAGGGCTGCTCCCAGCCAGGGCTGCCACAGCTGCGATCTGCGGGACCCACACGGGAGGCCTCGCTCCGGCTCTGCCGGGGCTGCGGCACAGCCCGGCCACGGGCAGGGGCTGCGGCCCGGCCACCGGCCCCTCCTCCGGTACACAGGGACAGAGCCATCGTTCTCCACGCGCCAGCAACGCTCTTAGAAGCCTGGAAATGCTTCGATCTGAACGGAGATTAAAAAGATTGCAGTTGTTTTCGTTGGAAAGATAATAGCTAAAAGAGCTCATGATAGTGACATTTATATGGGTAATGACCACACACACATTTAAAAGAGAAACAAAAGACGTACTAAAAACTCCAATGCCGGGATGAGCCAGAAACCACTCTGAATAGGGGAGGGAAATGCTTCTGGGGAGCGAGTCCTCTGCAACTGCCTGTGTTGGGTTTCCTCTGCCTGCTCTTGGAATGTCTTGTCCTGGCTACTGCTGGGAAACGCAGCACCCCGTAGAGACCTGCCGGGCTGCTCCGAGTGCTTTGTTAGCATGGGCCATCGTGTTTCTAAATTCTGTGCAATCATGCAGCGTGTCGAACAAAAATGGTACACTTAGGTATCCAGCTGTGGGAATACTGAAAATCCCAGCTTCCATACCCAGTTTAACTACTCCCAGAGGCTCCTTAAATCTTAACTATAGGAGAAGAATTTAAGTTTTTATTGTTATTTTTAAAGCAGTGATTGTCCCCACTCACACTCTTGCATTCCTGTTTTTCCTGTGCGTGAGCTCAACAGTTGTGACAGGGTTTGTGCCTGGAAACCTTTCAGATGAGTGTTAAAGGGTGGTGAGGTCCCCTGCGAGGCCAGAGGGGCGCAGGCCCTGCTCCAGCTGGGAATGCTGAGCAGTGTGTGGAGCTGCCAGCTCGCTGCTCCTGCCGGGCACGGCTGCCCCGGTGCTGGAGCTCAGCAAACATTGCTGGCTGTGGGCAGCAGTATCCTAGGAGCAGGAATCCGAGCTGAAACCCTGACAGCTCCGGGTAACACTTGAGCATCGCTGCCTCCTCTGCATCAACAGTTTCATAGAGTTGAGCAGTTCACTATAAAAATCTGCTCTGTTCTGCTTGGGCTCTCCCAACAAGGAATTTAAGGTGTTTCCTGGAAGTTAAGGCACAGTTTTCAGCTAGGAAAGAACGGCTCAGCAGAAAAATCTGGCTATGTTAACACAAGTGGGCAACATGGGGATCTGTGAACTTAGAATATTCATCACAATCCCTACAGCTCAAGTTGATCCCTAAAATATTACCCTGCGTGTGTGTGTGTGTGTGCATGTGTGAATGTGCTCTGGCACACTCAAGGGGAGATTTTCATCAGCAAAACTGTCCAGTCCCCAGTGCCGTGTTTTTAATTCTCTCCTCAATATCTGCCTACTAATTAGGTTGCTGTGATACTCAGGTTGTTAAAAGAGAGGAGGAATCATTTCTGATATGAATTAAACACATAGTGCATTAGAGCCTAAAAGGTGATGCCTTCTGTGTGGAAGATGAAACACTGAATGACTTACAGTAGGAACTCAGCTGGATACACTAAAATTCCCAGGCAGTAGCTCAGGCCATGTGTGTTTCAATAACTAATAGCCTGCACATTTCCTGTTAATACTGTACTACAACCACAGTTTGCTTTGGTTTGGATAGTAATAATAAATATATACCATATATTTTACCTTAATTGTAACTTGCATAATTCAGTAAATTTGCAGGTCCTTTGGGGCCTTTTAATATATATCTGTGCCTATATATAGCTATATATAAAGAGATATAAATACTCTCACAGGCAAAAAAAAAAAATCCTTCCTTAATTCATTACATTTGAGGGCTCCTGGCTCTATGGAATATTTCTGTTGAGGGCCATACAAGGGTGTGATGGGGGAGCCAGCCTCCTCTCCACCCTGTCCAAGACACAGGAGCAACAGGACACGCACCACGGAGAGAAGGAGCTTGGCTGGAAACAAAAGGAACATTTTGCTCACACAGCATGCCCTGGCCTGTGCCATTCACAGCCACAGGAGCCACAAAATCAAACAAAATACCTTTTTTTTTTTTACAAAGGGACTGAATAATATAATGGCCAAAACCAACACTTCCATGCTAAGTGAGGGGTAATCACATCTTGTGCTTCAGGATGTAAAGTGATCACCTATGGAGGCAGAGAGGAATTCTGCCCTCTTCACACAGCTCAAGGTACTGACCACATATGGGGGCTTTTCCAGTTCCCCCTGAAGCACCACTGGAGGCTGGTGCTGGAGATGGAATTCCTCTCTGAGGGAGCCAGGATTTCAGGTGGGCTTGCAGGGCCAATGCTTCCTCTGAGGAGGCATCACCAGGCAATCAAGGAAAAGGACTAAGAAAAATCATATGTGATTCATACACACAACCAAAAGGAAACTTTGGGAATAACTGAGCCTAACTCAGTAACCACCCTGTCTGTGGCACTGTGCACATTTCTGCACCAACACTGCCTGAAAATACCCAGCTCCACAGCCTTTCCCACAGGAACTCCTGCAGTCAAGTGGGATTCCACCCACAAAGAATCATGAAACCAAGTGTCAGTCATGGACAACAAACCAGTTCTTCAGCTCTGCTGGAAAGCATTTGTCACTCACATCAATGGGAATACTCGGCAATCTTGGCCCTAACAGAAGGACTTTTTAAAAGGCAAAATTAAAAAGTCAAAACATAGAAAAGATTGATCTTCCTCTCACTTTCTAAGTGCACACCTTAGGAAACTCAAACAGAAATCCCAGTAAAATTTTTCTATAAACTTTCTTGTGATCATGCTTTAATATATTTTGGATGGTGGAAGTTTATATTAAATTTTAAGTAAGGCCTGTGTGAGGGAACTACCTGTGTATGCCATGAACTATCAGTGACCTACAGAGAATACACATGAAGGCTACAAATACCATGGGTTTGCTTTAGAATGATTGATCCTGTCTGCACTTTCAGCCTCTCCAAGCAGGCAGGAGTGTTTAAGGATCTCTGTATTCTCACACTGCACACCAAATGTCCTGTTCAAATGTTGGTGCAACATAAAGAACCAAAAAAATAAATACAGATGGACATGGATTGTTCTTACATTTCCATCACCATTTCTGGATAGGTGTTTTCTATATACCCACAGTGCTTAGTCTGAGGAAGAAATAGATTTGCCCTCTGCTTTAGTCTTTGTTCAATACCAGTCCCAGGACAAGTTAACAGAGTAAGAAATTAGAAAGGTCCTTTCAAAATAAGAGAGCTTGGCTAGACCTTGACTGCCAAGCACTACATACAGTAGACTTAGTAAATACTGAGTGGAACTGAAAATTGAAAAATGATGAAAATACATTTGAACTAAGATTTTTGAATTATAAATAGGAATGAACTATAACTGCAAAGGGAAATATGTAAGACAGGGATGTTTCCAATATGAAAACTGTCTAGGTTTGTTTTTTTTTAATGGTGTGATGGCTTGATTGGCAGATTCCTCAGCTAGACAAAGAATCTCAACCCATATCCCATTGAGTTCCATGGAAACGGGAACCAAATCCAGACTAAAAAACATCTGTCCTTTATGTCAAATCATTTTTTGTATATTTTGGGTTGTAAGATCATTCTGTAACACTTCCATGCACGGCAGTATTGCCAGATCGAACAATCCTGACTTCTGAGAATTATGTTTTAACTCAGATTAACATGAACAAAAATAGCAAATAAAGCCCCAGAGTAAGAAGCACAAACCAAAGCAGCTCCACATTTTATCTGAAGCAATGCAGCCATTTACAGGAACTGAGAGTTTCCATGAGATGAGGTTCTCCTGTAAATCCCAGCACATCAACCAGTTCATTCATAAAATCTCTCCCCCAAGCTTTGTAGTCACTGATATTGTAAGAAAGTCCAATTCAGTTCCAGGACCAGGAGATTATTTTTTTAATGGAAAAAAAAGTTAACACAGATTTTCATCTCTTCCCATAATATTAAAAATGATGTGTAAAGCTCTGCTAATCAGGTCCCTGGATAGAGCCCAATTGCTGGCCATGTGTTTCTGTTCTGGGCCTTGCCCTATGGGAATTTCTGTCAGCACATGCTCAGGAAACAGTTACACCGTTCACTCTTCTGGACTTTTTTGTAAGACAGACTCTATCTGAAGTTTGGTGAACCTTTGCACTAATCACTGCCAGGTGCCTCTGGCTATGTTTCTGGAATGCAAGGAATCTTTTCCTTCTCTCCCTCTTTCTTCTTTTTTCCTCTTCCCCCTCTCTCCCTGATATATAATAAACCCTTGAACACAGATCACCTTGCTGGGCATCACTGCCATTTCTTAACTTTTCCTATAAACAATGAGCACCCAAGTCCCAGGGCCGTGACACGGGGCTGTTACACTGGGCTGTGACTCCAAGGTACAACACTGTATCTCTGGTTTTCCCTTCTCTGGCCAGAGGCTCTGTCCCTGCTCTGCTGCTGCAGCCTGTGACATACCTGTGTGTGACATGCTGCAGTAGTGCCAAGGCAATGGCAGCCACTAGACAAATACAGAATACTAATTTTCACTCAGAATGCTGCCTTGGATTACCTGGATCCAGTTCTGCACCTTCTCTCAGCCACACTCTGAGCCTGCACACAAGTGCAGGACCTGCCCAGCTCTTAAGGAGTAAGAGGGATTTCATAAATATTACGGAGAACACTATCCACAGAAACTTCCATGTGGCTGAAGAGTTGCAGGTCATTTAATTGCTTTAGAATATTTTTAGTGATACCAGTAACAGTGATACGAAAGCAATTTCATGTTCAGAATCACAGAGGAGCCCTAACGATCATCTCCTGGTACACTCAGGGGTTTTCTGTGTGGGCCTGCTCCAGGGCCCAGAGGGGCTTCCTGAAATACTGAAATACTACTGTCTGCTCTAGCAAACACATGTGCCAAGTCTGACTGGGACACAGAATATAACTCAGTGTTTGTCATGCATTTCATCATCTACACAAGCTCACAAAACGCACAAACCCATTTATTCTGTGTCAAATGAGTATCTCTGCAGTTGTTCTGACCTGAGATGTGCAATTTCTGCAGAGCAGTTCCTCACAGGGTTCATTATGGGAACTGTGCCACTCCAAAGGATGTTTGTATTTATAAGAGTTTGTTCAATAACCTCTGAAATGAAGCTGATGAATCACTACAGTGGAAGTCACTACACATGAGGGAGATTTGAAAAATTATTTTTGCTCACAACCTACAAGGAAAAGGTATTTTGGAGTGAAAGAAAAACCTTATTAATATCGTCAAAGAAATATCAAAACATATTTAAATATAAAGAGCAGTGCCTTAAGTTCAAGTGATTGCCAGGAAGTAAATTACAAAGACAGGTAATCAAACACAGAGACTGTCTACTCAGATTCTCTGGCATTTGCTGCATGCTTGACTGATCTATGTTATTTCAGTCATTTAAGGTCATTATTCTCTGGCAAACAGGCAGCAAGATGGTTCCAGGTGCAGGTGGGCTCTGTACAGGTACCACTGTCTGCTGTCTTTAAGGTTTGTCAGGTAGAACACACTACCCAATAGTGGGAGATGTTAAAATAGCTTCATTATCTGTTACACCATGATAAAATCCTGTGTTTGGTGTACATGGTTTACATCAAACTGCAGCAGTTTTGTTTAAAAAACAAAACAAAATTTGGAAAAAAAGAAAGAAAAAACACTTTACAGATGTCAGGTGTAAATTTAACTACAGATAAATCCAGTAATGGCTAAAATCATTAATGTAATGCAGAAGAGCTCTGGCTGAATCCATTCTTAAATGCTTTCTGAGTTACTCTGACCATCTCCTTTAACCTCCCACCTTCTCCTGTAACTGATTTCTCACTCAGTTTTCCTTACAGTGTCTTCTCTGGGCAAGCACCACAGCCCTTACTTGGAGAGGCACTGGTGGAGGCTCTCTCCTGAGTGTCAGTCCAGCCTTCTCAGAAACACAAATTAAACACTTGCCCACCTATTTGTGCTGATGGATAAACAATATTTACTCCAGGATCCAGCACCAGGTTATCGTTAAGCATGTAACTGTTGTAGTAAGCCTATGCTAATGCTAATTTTGCTTTAAGGGGAGGGGGGAACCTGTATAAGCCTATCTGGACATGATTATGAATGAATTCTGATCACATTTTCTACAATGAGATAAATTACTTGGGATTTGAAAGCAGATGCTTTTAATTACTGATTTTCTTTGTTTGGTGGGGCTCAGCACTGCACCTGTACATTGTTCTTTCTGGACAGATGTACTGATGCCCCTTTTGCGTGCTCAGATCCATAACACTGAGATAAATTATGATGGGTTCTTGGCTTCCTCCATTGAAAATGTTTTCAGCTGTCAGAGATATCTGTTTCTTGTTACTGGTTTTAGTGCTTTTGAAGGGAAGACTAAACCACTGACTTGTGTAGTCTGCTATAAATGAAGAGTGTTCTCCAATGGAATCCACAAAGAATGAGGGATGGATCTCCTTAGTCTGTTAGAAAATTTGTGCAGGTATTTAGTTCTCCAAAGTACTTCTAGAGAGTAAAAGTTTCTTTCCTACAGAGATTCTAACAGCGTGTCAGTTCCTAGTCCACTGATTTGTATGAGCTCACAAACTTAATTTAAAAGATTAATCAATAAAGAAATTAATAAAAATTAGACACAAGTAGCTAAGACACCTAATTGTCTCTTAAAGTAATGAGAATTAGGAGCACAAATGTATTTTCCTACCTGGCCTGGATCCTGGCTGCTCAAGGAGATAGCACAGGAAAGAATCTCCCCCCTGTAACTCACAAGATTTTATCCTGCGTTTTTACTTTCAAGCTTAAAAATATCAGGGATTTCAAATCTGGTGTTCCCTGGTTGAGCAGAAGAGAGGCTCTGTGTACCTCCTGTTACTTCACATAAAAAGAAGTGAAGGACTAAGTTTTTAACAGAGAACTCTTTACACTGAAGTATTCCTGTGGCATTTGAAATAACAGGTGCTAAGAAGCAAGCAAACAAAAACTCTGATGTTTAAGCGCCCTGATTAAAATGTCTCTTTTCACTTGACAGTTCTTAAATCCCGTTTCTTGTGATTTTCTGTGTGGGTCAGTGTCACTTCAGGGGGGTCTGGGTCCTGGTTTGAGCTGGCTGCAGTTGGCTGGGGAGGAGCCCAGGCAAAGGGAGTTGTGTGAGCCCTTCCCTCTAACCTTGCTTAGAGTTAATCCTTTATATTACAGGCTCACCAGATTTCGCTCAGAGTCCTCATTAATCACCATCTCTGCACATCACAGATGTATTAATCCCACTACTTCTTCATTTACTGTTGTGTTTACAGAGCAGAAATGACCTAAATTACCACAGGAATATAAAAAAATGGTTTCACTTTCCCTTCCCTTTGAGACACATCACCCTCCCAATCAAGTCATTTGTCAGTGGCCCAGCTCCTGTTGGGAACAGAAGTGCTGTTTGTCACAGCAGCACAAGTGACAGAGAGCCTCAGTCACACGCACAGGGATCGTGTTCAGGTCCTACAAAGTGACCTTGTTGTGCCATTGCACTAAATTGGTGCAAATCCCAAACTTGGTGCCACCACTCAAACTCACTTAACTTCAGTCAGATCAGTTTCATTAAAGCTGATAATTTATCACACTGAATATTCTAAACTGGAGTTTACAGAGATAGTCTACAAATGAAACTAAGTACATTTTTAGATGACTTGGATAGTAACAGCTAAAAAAATAGTAGAAAGCAAGCCAAGTGCAACACTGACCCAAGATTTAATACTAAAAGCTGTTTTTCTGTCCTCACTCTGCTACAAATCAAAATAGACTATTTTTGTAATGGGCAAAATTAAACCCAGTTTGACATTATACATGGCAAATGCTACAAGAAATGCTAAAATAAACCCTTGCTACCTGAAATAAAAAATAAATATACATTTTATCCTGGATCATGCCAAGCCCACTTTTTGCATGCTGAATTATTTCTCAGCCAACCACTTTTAGCTAAATTAATATCAATATACGTAGATTTTTTTGGTGTAGCATACACTTCATTCCAGAATTTGAAAAAATGTGCTCCATATTGAATAAAGCCAGTATAAATACATTTGGTAATGAAGTCAGATTTTGTTAGAACATTTTCAAGTGAATTAGATAATTTTGTCAAACTATTTAAATGTCTCAGCAAACCATTTGGGAAAATTGACTGCTGCACTTGGTATTGACTTTGGCAAAGGACGATGTAACATAGGGCTTTCTTGTTAAAAAAAAAGAAAAAGCCTTTAAATCAAATTCTGAATTTCATGTCAAACTTGAGTAGACTATTTGTACTCTGCCTCATGTAGTTTTTGGCATCTTGCACATTTGATGACTCAGTAATTAGTTTTCTTGATAGTAATCACTTGGTTCCTGTCACAGACTGCACGATGTGATCCAGCCTTGTCATGGTCCCAATCGGCAGAGCAGGAATTCTCTGTGTTTGCTCGAACCCGAATGCTGAGCCAGCTGACAAATGAGGCCAAAGCCTCAGTGTGTGCCAGAGCTGAAGCAGTGCCATGAAGGGAGGCACTGGGAGGGGTTCCCTCCCCACTGCAAACCTGGTGTAGGTCCCAGGAGGGATGGCACTGCCCCAGGCTGGCAAAGGGGGAACAGCCCTGTAATCCAGGGGCTTCAAGTGTTAAGTGATTTTGCCCAGTTAAGTAGATGGATGCTTTAAACAAAACTGTGCTAAATGAAACTCAAGGACTGTTAGTTCACACAAAGTTTCTGCACTTGCAATTAAGATGTCATGTACAGGCTGCATTTCAGCAGTCATGAATAATGTAAGCATAAAGCATTAAATACAGGAGAAGGGTCTTGGACTGGGAATGACGATGCTGAATGAAGATTATTTTGAGTTTAGAAAATGGTATTTGAGATGCTGAAAAATTCCAAGTAACTATGTCATGAAACTGGATGCCCTGTTTTAAAATAACTGTTCAGAAATACATTTCAGTCTCCATTCCCTGATGTTTGGCTCATGGTTAGGAATCTGTTATCTCACTCCCACATTTTGTCATAGGATGTTTGGGCAAAGATTTTACTTAGGTACATGAGCACTGAGATAAGAAATCAGCACCGCTGCCTCCTCCGAGAAAGAATCCACACTGCACTAAAGCTGGAATCAGCAGAGACAATTCTGATGGAAACTCTGGTGTGTCTGCAGCAGGAGCTCAGTGAGAGGCTCAGCCCACTGACCATGGTGTTCCTGCTGGAAGGGAAGTGCCGTGCTCTGGAATGGAGACACCAGGGGCAGCAATGAGAATTCATCTGGGAGCTTCTGACCCCTCAAACTGGAAACTTGTCTGTTGCCCTCACCCTGGTCAGGCCTTTGCTTTCATTTCTTATTAGCAGCACCAGATCACAAAGTCCCTTAGAAACAAATCCACCTTCCTGACAGCCTGCTAAATCCTTCCCATAGTATATCTTTATTTCATTCTTGGTTGGGATTTTTTGCCTTAACTCCCCTAGGAACCAACTTCAAGAGGATACAGCTGAGCAGCACACTGGGAGCAGTAAGAGGGAGGGATCCCACTCCCCCAGGCTCAGGCAGTCCCATTCTGCAGGGAAAGAACAGCTCATGGATGACCTTCCCTTTGGAATGCCTGTCTCCATTCCTCCAATTTGCTCTCACTGCCTTCTCTGCTACAGAAAACTTCCTATTTTTCTGTAGTAATTTCCAATGCCTCCTGTTGGCCACAACTCTGCCATTGGAATGAGTGTGCCAACAGGAAATACAAGGTCAAGGTTGTGGCAGGGTAGGGAAGGAGAAGGGCTGGGCACAGGCATTTTATGGGACAAGGACAGGATAAGTCTATCCATCATACTGGGAGGGGGACACTGGTACCTGCTACTGGCTGAGGTCAGAAGAGAAGGTGGAAGGAGCAAAGGGTACAGAAGCTCAGCTTGCTGAAGAATTCATTCCCCAGCTAAGAACACGAAAAGGAGCAGTTTGCTCCTAACTGAATTTCCTCAATCGCACTGTTCTCCAACCACTCCAGGTGTAAATTTCCTTACCGTACCCCTTCCATGCCACACACACTCTGCCGTTTGCCCTTTGCTTAAAATCCTTCTGCGCTTTCCTTGCCCCATATAAAAGAAGGGGAAGATCAGTCACTGGACTAGGATGGGAAAACTCTACATTTAATTGCTGTATTTGCTAAAGGACACCAACACATTTCTAGGCAAAGAAAATTCCTTAATCTCTCTGTATCTTAAATTCCCATCAGTAAAGCCAAATCAGAGCCCTTTCCCCATCCAAAGTGCTGGGAAGTAAAGCTGTAAGTATGAAGTTGAATTTGCATGAGGCCAGGCACGAAAAAAATCTGAGTAAAAAGGTTAGAGCAGAGTTTTGTGGCTTGCAGAGATTCTTTACTGTTGAGAAGATGTTATGAGAGCCTTGAGCAAACGGTGCTTTAGAAATATCACACCCTGTAGCCATGCAATTGTATCCATGCTGTAGCAATGCAATCCATACAATCAGTGGAATTAAACACTCTTCCCTGATTAGGATCTGGCTGGGTAAAGCCTGCTGCTGAGAGGTGCATTGCAGAAAACCTTATCAGAGAGCAAGGAAGTGAGAAAGCCCGTGGCTCTGACACTGAGTCTTACTAAGGCAAACACTGCCTGAATCCTGAGTGACTCATAGTTTGGATTTTACCCTTTGAGAGGTTTCTCATGTTAGCTGAGAAAAGTTCTCTGTGCTTATCCAAACCTAAGAGAAGTCATCTAGCAAGAATTAAAAAAAAATTAAAATCTAAATGTAACTGTATGCTATGAACAAAAAAAAAAAAAATCCCATTGTGTTTTGTCAAAGACAAGGACAAGGCCCTGAACAACCTGATAATGATGTCCAACTTGGCCCTGCTTTGCACAGGGTATGGATGACATGACCTTCTGAGGTCCCTTGAAAACTAAATTATTCCATGACTCTAAAACAAACAAAATTGCTTCATTTGGGCCAGTGTTTTCTTTTGAACAGCATTCATGCAGAGTAAAATAAACAATTCACCATCCATTATCATGCCAGACACAGGCCCGGCGTGTTTCACACCGCACACATACCCTTCCCTGGCACTCTCCAGCGGCGACTGGTGGTGATGTGGGCTGGACAGGGCAGAGTCCAGGGGAAGGTGCCTTGAAGGGATGTCATGAGGAGGTGGCAGCACAGCTGGGGAGGGGCCGTTGTGGTTGGTGCTGGATCCACTGTACATGCCTGGGAACACACAGCAGGTGGCAAAATGAAGTAAGCAAGGAAGCATCAGTAAGTCCTGCAGAGCCTCCAACTCCTTCCCTATCCCCCCACCTGACCCCGAGCCACAACCCCATAGCAGAGCCCTTTGTGTCAGTGAATACCCCTGTGCCTGAGCAGCACCCAGAGCTGTACCATGGAACTTTGACATGTGGGTGTCTCCTCTCTGACTGTCCCAGGTGGTCCAGGTGTTCCTGGATTCTGCAGAGCTGTAGAACCCTCCTGACAGCCAGGAGGGCTTGGCAGGACTCCCACCTTGCCTTTCCCACCCCTGTAAAAGAGAACCCGCAGTGCTCAGGGGATGGAGCTCACACACCAAAACAGACCATAGTACCCCGGGGTTTTGCTGTTCATTTCAAACTCTATAATTTGACTTTCCATTACTAAGCTGCTAGACGTCACAGACCATTTACAAATATCACATATTGATACAAATAAAACCCAATAAATTAAATGCGAAGAGGAGCAAGGAGAAATTTTTAATGAGATCATAAAAACAGTTTCACTAGTACAGAATTACTGAAGGAGTGTGGATGTGCCACTTCTGGGGACTTTCCTCTACCATGGCAGCAAGGCACCAACAGCCAAGTGCCTACCATGCCCTCAAGCACATCCTCTGTTGAGGAAGCTTTGTCCAGAGCTCTTGGATGAAGATGCTGGAATTAAGTTTTTTTCTCCCTTCTGAAGAGTGACCATGCACCAAGACAGGCACTGCCCGGGCTCAGGGCCCTCACAGTGACTTTTGGCGTGAAGGCTGCACTGAGGGCAGGTCTCTGTGGTGCCAGACATCACAGGAGTGCAAGCATGGAGTGTGCAAATGCCACGCTATGGCAGGGGAAAAGGGCTGGCTCCTTGTCATGCTGTTCTGGGAAAAGTCTAGTCCTTGTCCTCCTCTTTCCAGTTTTTCTGCCTTTCTCCTCTTCAAGTTTTGCCTACAACACATCTGCCACAGTTCTGTCCCACCCTCCCAGGGAATGTGCACATGGATGAGGACCAGAACAGCCATTCACACTATGATCTGCAGACTGCGAGCAGCAAGTGAGGTCTGACAGCTCCCACGGTGTCCAGGTCTTGAGCACAGAGACCCCACACTCCCTCTGGGGCCTTCCTTTGCCATCTCTCCTTCTGTACCACTCACCTGTCCTTTCCCACTCTGTGTGCAGAGCTGCACATGCAGGACAGAGCTATGTGCCAGCTGTGCTTGGCCCTGTCCCGTGTCACCAGCAGGGCTTTGCACCCCTCCCAAACCCTCCCAGTGACATGGAACAAGGAGAAGGCAACATGAAAATCCAGAGCTGTGGGGAATGTGTGACACCCTCGGGGTGCAGAAGCAGTATCTGAATGTCAGCATCTGTTTCAGTGTGTGACTGAAGGGCAGAACCACTGAGGCAAGATTCCAGCCACCATTGTCAGGGCCTTCAGATGAGTCAAAAACCCCTCATGAACAACGAGTCCTCAGCTGCTGACAGATCTAAAGCAACAAAACTGAACCACAGCATCTCTGTCTCCAGCTAGACAGAACATTTGTCAATGAGCTAGTGAAACCAACTTGTTTTCTGCACTGCACACCAGACAGAAGGGGCTTTAAGAAGTCAGATGTTCCCAGGTGATGCGAGGATTTATTTGTCAAAGCCTCTTCTGGTAGCAGTAAGTCAGTAGCAAGGATGCTACATTGTGGAAATGCTGTTTTTCCACTGGTGGCTTCAGTCCATTTCACAGTACAACAGTTTCCACTTCCCTCAGATCCTCACTGTTCATACATTCATTGTCAGACTTGAAAGGTAAGTCAAATTTGACCTCGACTGTTCAGTGTCATTTCACACTTCAGCTCTATTTCCCACACCACCAGTTCAGGTATATTGACAGCACAGCCTGGAGGAAACTGCAGAACCTAAACCAAGCTGTTCATGCTCTAAGGCTCCCACACTGCTGGCCCAGCAGTAACTTGTGCAAAAAGCTCAAAAGCCCTCAGAGAAAAAGTCATCTTAGTAGTGTGGTGGCCAGCAAACATACTCAATGTTTTATCTTTCAATCCCAACCCTGAACAGTTCATGAATGTTTAGGATGTCTCTCTCCTGGCCTGTTCCTTGAGGTGATGAGAAAGACAGAGTAGCTGAGTACCTACAATCAGCATAACCCTCTAGAGGAGCAAGAAGATGTTCAAAAACCACCCCAAAACTCTGTATGTGCAGCAGCCAAGTCCTGCATGATGCCATGCACTCAAACCCATCCTATCAGAAAACTAAATGAAACCAGAATCTGTGTCACCCCCAGTTTCTGCCACCCCCAGCCACTATGCAGAGGAGTTTACCCATCTGTGGAACTGTTGGGGGGCACACCCAGTGCCCACTGCTGGGCTTGAAGAGTTTCTAGCTGGGGTCATCCTCTCCCAGATCCATCTTTTGACTTCCTGATCACACTTTCTCAGGGAAAAGGCCCCTGCTTGGACCTGGGCACTGAGGCTCACAGGGTTTGTCATCAAAATGTGAGTTCTCCTCTCCCTACATCCCTATGCAGCACCACTCACACCCAGTTTGACACGGTGGTGTCCCTTGTCCCCACGTCCCCCCACACCATCCACACCACGCCCTGTGCTGCCTCACCCCAGCTCCCTCCCCAGGGAGAAACCAGTCAAGGGGGGAAGAGCAGTTGCTAATCCAGTCTCAGTATAATTTTCAGTACTTCCAAAATTTATTTCCTTTTACAGTTTTTCTTCCATTTTTTCAGCACTGACAACTAATATTCTGTGTACCTGAAATCACACAGAGGCCTTTGGAGCTGCTATGAGTGACTCCTGCAAGTGCAGCCCATGCCAGACCTGTGCACCTTGGGCCTCTTCACACATTGACCATCTCAGCTTGTAAATAGAAGTCATTAATCAGTATTTTAAATGGCTTGGCTTTTAACCTTAACATCTGTGGCCGAAACAGTGCTCTGAGCATCTGTGACCAGCAGCCTTTTCCCCCTCAGCTTTATGCTGAGAGCAGGCAAACAATAATAAAACCCAGAGAAAATGCCTGAGTGGGACCAGAGTGATACAAGCTCTTGTCCACAGGCAGAGTTAAATGTGTGCAGCCATGAAGCATCTTAGTTATGAGGAGGGAAAAGGAGGAAGATCTCAGCAAACAATGGGTTCCTCTGACTGCAGAAACATTCCTTTGCTCACTGTCTTACCTGCTTTGAAGTCAGACACAAGGGATGGGGCCTTTTTTAATATTTCATTTTTTCTGTGATAGGCTTTCATCCCTGACATATTTAAAATGTGTTTTAACTTGGAGAAAGACAAAACTGAAATTCTCCAGGAATCCAATGGATCCCTAAAGCCCAGAGCTCTGCACATTAATAATGTGGTTTCTTTGAAAAAAACCAACACAAAAACCAAACTCAAAAGCCCAAACCACGGGTGTTTTCATATTTCAAGTGGAATATGAGGACATCATACACTGTATTTATCCATGTATAGCCTATATACAGTATTATAGCTGATTTCTCAAAAAATATTACCTCGGCTTATTTGAAATAGCAAATGTGCAATCATTGCAGACTATAGGTGGCAGCAGGAATGTCCTTATGCTTTAATTCTGTAAGCATCAGCACTTTGGTTTATATGCCCTAAATAATGACAGAGGAACAGTTTTGCCTGTGGATTGTACTACACACAATATAAAGCAACTTCTGGTTCACTGCAAAACAGTCTTTCAAGTCTTGATTTATTTTTCCCTGGCACTTGTTCATACTGTGCATTGATGGCATCTCATATGGACCGACCTGATGGAAGTATCAGGGAAGATTTACAGTTTTTTTACAACATCCTGGTGATGGATTGATATAATCAGCACAGAAATCATATCAGACAAAGCCAGAGTTACAGACAGATAAAATCCTTCATTTCACAAGAGGTTCTCTGAAATGACACTGAGATGTTAGGGATGGTCTGTTTATCTGTGAGCTAATAACTCTTTTCCTGTTTTATTGTTGTCACTTGAAATCTGAAGCTGTTTCTGAGGTTCTGAAGTGCAGCCTGTTCTGAGGAAAATGTCACTGCTCTTTCCTGCCCTGCCTGGAAGGCCAAGGCATGCTGCAGCTACACGGGGCTGCCAAGGGGACAGCAGAGGCCACTGCTGCCCTCACAGACCTTATTCAGTGCAGATGGCACCGGCACAGACTGGAAATTAACCCCTGAATCCCTCCAGCTTTCTCCCACTTTTCAAGGAGCCATATATGAGCCCTGAGTGCAGACTCCCAGGGGAAGCACATCAGAATGATGGGGTATTTCCCCTTCTACTCCATTTTGTTCACCAGTTACATTCCAACATTTTAATGCAACTTGAACTAGAAAAGAGGATAGAAGATGTCAAGCAAAATGCGTTTTTTGTTTTGAAGATTTGGAGTAACCAAAAAAAAAAAAGCAGGAGATTCTTTCAGAAGGCAGATTACAATTATACTGCTGGCTTTTGAGAGTGCCTCTCTCTGCTGCCTGAACACAGAACCTCAAATTGCCCATCCCTGATTCAGGATCCTCTTCTGGGGTTCAGAAACTGTGAATCTAGATCTTATATCCCACAGAAGGGAATGGAAGCATCTTTTTCTTTGCCTGTAAAATGTACAGAGGAGTGTAAGGTCCCTGAAAAGGGCCAGCTCTTGTTCAAACCACAAGAAAGAAAAAAAAATACGGAAAGATTAAATACTAGAAAAGGTAATTAGAAGAAGATTTGACATTTCAAATTCAAGTTTTCTCCCCATTCATGCATCACCATACTATTTGTTATGATCCAAAGTGCACCATAACACTCAGCCTCATCAGCTCGCCTGCAGCTCCTGAAGAAAACCCTCCTGCTGGGAGTCTGTGCAAGAGCTGTGTCTGGACTGAGCACAGCTCCTGCACCTGCACTCTGCCCAGGCCAAGGCACAGGAGAAAGGAAAGGAGAACAAATGGATAGAGACAGACTTTCAGCAGGGCTGCTGCTCCCTTCACATGAAATTAACAGGAGCTATTTCACTGACTAATTCTAAAAATAAAAAAAAAAAGAAGCCAGGCCTTGGCGAACAACTCACAGAATCATTTAATCTTACTTGTTGGTCTGAAGTTTTTATCACCTTCCACAGTGATAAATCTTTCTGGTTTAAATCCTCTGTTATATGACAGATTTAGCACCACACTTACTAGAAGTATTCTTACCTGTAATTAAATCATGAGGGCCTGCAGATCTGCCACACTTCCCATCCAGGATGTGCTGTGAAGATGTGTGGAGCTGTTGTATAGCTAAGCATTCACCGAGTACATCTTGTTCAATATCAGTACAGGACTTTAGCTACAAGAGAAGCATAAAAGAAACATTGTGTTACACAGTAAAACCAAATTATTTATAATGAACTTCATATATCTCCTTAAGGATTATATATAGAAGGAAGAAACGCCATTCTTAGGAATTCAGTGTAATTAAGAATGTGTGTAGTACTTGTAATTAGAGACAACTTTGGTTTTCTGAAGTGCAGAAGTTAAGTGTGCTAACCTTACACTTAACCTTACCTACAAGCAGTTTGCTTCAGAAAATCATGTACCCTGTGTTCCTTCAAACCTTCCTGAGTAATTGGACTGCACATTTTCAGGCTTTCTGTAGTTTCTTGGATTCTGTGGCAAAAAGTTTGCATCGCCCTGTAACTGTGACACTTGGAAAGACATTTGATAGAGAAAGAACAGCGTTTGTGCTTATCAGATTAGAACTGGCAGAGCAAGGCGCTGTCAGTGATGTGGAAGAGGTATCACCCACGTGTCAGCTGTGCTCCATGGAAATTAAAGCTCTGGCAAAAGGGTCTGAAGCAAACTCTTGAAAACCACAATGTCGATCATATTAAAAACAGCAGGAGAGGAGAATTAAGAAAGAAAAGCATTTCTAACTCTCTTTCAAACACGCTGATGCTGCCAAGCTTTTGTCATAACAGAGTGCTCGCATTACACAAACAGCCATCATATTCTGCAGCCATTAATAAATAGTTATTGTCCTTATGGGTACAGCCTCACATACCCATCTCCCCCGGGCTTGGGTATTCTAAATAAAGGGCATAGGCAAACCTTCTCAGAATTCTGCTCCACAGCCATTTGTGGGTTTGAGATAAACATCTGACATTTGGATCACAAAGTGCATCTGCAGCCAATTAAACTACTACTAAATTAACAGGCTAACTTTCTCCTGTTTTGTTCCTGTAAAGCCTTTCAGAACAACCAAATATCACCACTGCACTAATCCTCTAAGCTATGAACTAAGTGCTCAGGATTCCTCTGATACAAGTTGAAGCTCAGGCATTTTGTTTTATATCAGAGATGGCACATTTTGGTAGCATATCTCAACCAAGACATGTGGGCAGAACAACATGCTAATTTTGCTTTCTTGGCTGGGTCATTTCCACTCAGAACTCTTGGAAAACTGATACCAACGGACAACTGCTTTTGCTGAGTTATAACCAAAAATGAGCAAGTGATTATAAACAGTCTTTTCCCTTTTTTCCTAAATCTAAAATCCAAAGTAGGCTGTTCAGTAATACTGGGATTTACTTAGTTGTGAAAGGTGTTGGGTTTTTTTAATGTATTTAAGTGAACTACTTTGGGGGGGGTTCTTGTTTCTTTATCAGCCAGGTTTGCTTTGATCCTTTTTAAGAGAGCCTGACCAAAACACACTTTAAATCTGCTGCTTTTTCAGGTGCCTTTTAGTTTGAGGAAAAAAAGTCACAGGATCAAGTATTCATAAAGTTATCATGGATAAATGAGACAGGAAATCTGAAGATGATTTCAAACTACTGGAGGAGTGCAGATTTAGACTGGTCTACCAAATAAGGTGTGGGAGGCAAGTTACTAACATTATTTTAAGATAGATTTGATAAGTCTATAGGAGGGTATGTACATGCACACAGGAAAACTCCTCAAGGCAGGAGATTAAGTGATATGAAATCCTGGATATTGATGTCGTGGTGCATCCAAGCAGCCCGAGTTTGCAGTTTGTGTTACCAAATTTGTCCTGGATTGATGCTGTGCTTCAGGCCTCCTGCTGCTGATGCAGGAAGCATTTGGTGCCCTTTAACACAAAGTTTGGATTTGGGGGTTTTTTCCCACCTCTCTCTGTAGAACTGGAACGAGACCAGAGGAGGTCACAAGGTGTAACAGTGGGGACTGTCCCCAGATGTAAAGGATGGTGACATGTAATGCACTCAGCTCCGTACACAGAGCTGAACAAATGACACCCTGGTTTGGTATTAGGAAATAATTCCCTCCTTGTTTCCCTGAAGTACACCAGAAACCACAGGAAGGAAAAATGGGGAAGTTCTTTTCTTTGGAACAGGGAGCACAGTTGCCTTCCACAATCTGCTGAGAATTTCATGTAAGAAACCTTCCTGTTGCAAAGATCTTGCACTTCCAAAAGATTCTGGTGCCATGGTCACCCTTTCTTTGTGGCGAATTACTGCTAAGGCCTTCTGACTCTTACTCTCATTACATAGAATTAATTACATAGAATTAATCAATTACTGTTACGCCATTCTGACTCTTACTCTCATTACACAGAATTAATTACACAGAATTAATCAATTACTGCCATGGCACTCTGACTCTTACTCCATTACAAACTAAAGGTTAATCTAGGGAAGTGTTGGGAATTTTGTGACCTGTGGTATGGGACACACATGCAAAACACATCCTGTGGAACCTTCTAAAGCTGAGAGCTGTAGGAAAACTACAAGGCCTGGTAATACAAAATCGGGATGGAAAACTAGGCCAGGCCAGATAAAACTTGACTAGAGCTGATATGTACAAAGACTTTTTTCCATGGACACCTGGATGGTGCTGGGCACATGTTACTCCCAGGCAGAAAGTTCAGCATGCAAGGAGTGATCCATGAGTATCTGACACAGTGTGCAGAGCTCTGGTCACTCATGTGCTGGGAACTGCTGCTCAGACTGCACACATCTCGCAGAGAGAAGGGTTACAGGGAGAACTGGGGGACACAGCTGTCCTGGGAAAGGGGACTCTACCTTCAAACTGGTGAAAACTGTACAAGAGGAGCAGCAGGAGGGAAGGGGCATGGCTGACACAAGGACATCTATTCCAAGTGATCTTTTCCTACATTTCCATTGTATCCTGGCTTAGTTTCTGCCAACATGTGCTTTAGTAAATACCATCAGCTAGTGCTGATTGCAGAGACTCAATGCATGGACACTTTATGTGAATGACAGCATAATTTGGGCTTGTGTGTGAAAGATTAACAGGAAAAGAAACACTTGGACGGAAAGCATGGGGCTAACTGAAATTAGAAGGTGGCAACCTTTGAAAGTACAAATACATAAGGTGGTCTGGTTAACAACAGTGATGAAAAACCAACAGCAAAATCAGCTCCACTTAAGTTTTCTTCTGTCATATTGCAGAAAAACCCTGATGAATTAAAGGTAAATTAGAAGTGACTGCATTGAGGAGCTCTGGGAATGTGTCACTCCTTGCCTGCTCTTACCTTCTTACGCACCTGCTGCTCTTTGGCCGAGTGAGCCTTGACGTGCTTGCGCAGGGAGCTGGGGTCGGTGTAGCGCTTGGAGCAGCCGGGAATCTGGCAGGCGTAGGGCTTCTGGGAACGGGACAAAGGGACACACGTCACACCCCCTCTGCCTGCCCAGCCAGATGTGACACCCCTCTGCCTGCCCCAGCCAGATGTGACACCCCTCTGCCTGCCCCAGCCAGCACAGGGAGCGCTCAGGAAGGGCCCAGGCAGTGCTGAACCCGGGCTGTTCGCTCTCTTTGCTGGGCCCACGTTTGCTCTGTCTCCTCGAGCTCACAAACCAGGCACGATGCAAACAGAACTGATCCTGCATTGTCACACGGGGTATGGATTACTGGGCTGAGGTCAATGCTAGTGAGGTGGAACTGGATGGGTTTTGAATGCATTTCTTTTTTTCCTAACCTTTACAGCAAACAAAATTATCAAGAGATCACCCAGTATCATTATCAAGACAGACATTCTGGATTTTTCTGAGTTCTGATTTATATCGTTTTTACAACAATTGCTGGGCACTGGTGAGGCCCCACCTCAAATCCTAGGTGTAGTTTCGGGCCCCTCACAACAAGAGAAACAGTGAAGGGGTGGAGCCATGTCCAGAGAAGAGCAACAGAGCTGGGGAAGAGTCTGGAGAACAGGGAGTGGCTGAGGGAGCTGGGGGGGCTCAGTCTGCAGAAAAGGAGGCTCAGGGGGGACCGTCCCAGCAACTGAAACCCTCACTGAATTCTTCTCTTGGGTATGCCTATTCCCAACAAATGGAACACTATCTCTGAGTTACAGAACATACTCCAAATGAAGGTGCAATTGCCAAAAGAGTAAGGGAACTTATTTATTAAGTAACATTAAGTTACTTAATAAAATTAAGTGGCAGCAAAATAGTGCTGCGTGGCACAGTTCACAAAGCTTTAAAGTTGAGTGGAACATTCTTTTGCCCCGTTTTCTTGCCTCATCTATCAACATTACCTCAGCCTTCTCACTAGGACTAGCAAATCTTTTTGGTGTCTTCTCAAAAGTAGAAAATTGGTTTGCCATGACCTCGGTGTCACATTCTTTAATCTCTTTGGTTTCAGAAGGAGGATGCACAGAAGGGAAAAAACCCCACCGGTTTTGGGAGAAGTGACTGTGAGGTCCTTTAAACCCAGTTGCTCTGCTCCTGGAGGAGTGCTGACATGCCCTTTTTACCACAAGGACAGACAGGTTCCCTTTGTTCTGCTCCTGCCTAGCAGAAGGATCTACTTCCAGATGATTTAGTAGGGATTCGATCAAACTAGTGTACACCAGTAAGTGACATGATTTACAGATTCTCCTTTGGAGAAGATAAATGATGGAGTGACCTACATTGAGAAGCTTTAAAACCAATTCCAAATGCACTCAATAAGAAAAAAACAGCCTATATAAACCCCCTTTCTTTGTAAGTACCTCCAGAGGATAAGTATTACTGCTCTGTCCAGCCAGCAGGAAATTTCTGAAGGAATAATAGAATCATTCACCAATTCATGACCTTACAGGCTAACACAGCACCTACCCAGAAAGTTACAGGGTAAAGGAGATTTATTGAGAGTGTCTGGAACACAGAGAACTGACACCTGAGGAAAAGCTATGGAAAACTTTAACAAATCCCTTGGCAGACAAACTAGCAGAATATTTTTCAAATCACTGATGTCATTCAAATTAGTGATAAAATCATTCAACTCAGTGATAGGGAAACTAGATGAGAATCTGACCACCCTTACAAAGGTTCATGGCTATCTGCTCAGATACTGGTTGTTTGGTGCAGCAGCACCATCCTGTAGCTCAGCTATTTTTCACATTCACACAAGCACACAATTCACTGAGCTTAAACCACAGGGCTTCAATTAAACCAGGTAAGTGGAACTCAGTTACTGTGTGCAGGTTTAGAGAACCTGTAATGGAATAGCATGGAGGATGTTTTTAGATATTCAAGAAAGTTAGTAGAAAATTATTACTGTACCTTTTTCCTGATTTATGAGCATTTCAGATAATAAAGACAGAGATAAAGGGAGAAGAGAAGAAAATAGAAAGTTAAGACATTTGTCTTCAATATTGCACAGACAACACATACAAAGAATTTGTGCTCATTTTAGTAATCATTTCAGTTCTCTCTTAAAACTAATAGATGGCATTCCACTTGTGAGTTTGGCTAATAAAAATGCATCTACTAGCTTCATGCAATTAAATTTAAAAACTGCATGCAATTTAGTATATTCACCTTCAAAAGAGAAGCAAATTACAAATTCCAATATCTCAGGTTGACTTTCAAATAAATAAAACATTGTTATTGTAAGTGTGCTTTGGTTTGGAAAATGTGACTGACTTGCTTCTCTTACTTGTTTGTTTTTGCAAGGCATAATGTACATTAGACATTCCTTAATGCTGCACTGTCTGAAATGTGTAACTGCTTAAAAAGTAAATATCAATTAAACTCACAAGTTCTGCCCCATAAACACTTGGCCAAACTAAACCATATATTCACGTCTTTCAAAAAGACAAAGGAACAACTCTGCCTGTTATTCTTTACAAGCTTTATGCTGAGAACATGACTGGTCTGCAAAGCTGTCTCATTGCTTTCATTTCAGTAGAGCCCAAGATGCTTGACAGGCTCCCATCTTCTCTGTGAGACAAGTGAGAAGAGCTGCAGTCAAGCCAAATCTACCAGCTATAGAGAATAAAAGAATGTGTTTCTCACAGTTAATTCTGATGGAGAGTACTTAACCAATTCCATAGTTACACGACAAATTTATTTTCACTTTTACAAAATTTCTGTTGGTCCAAAACTGAGATGCATTTACCTTCCACTGAGAGGTCTGAAGAGCTTTTGCATTCACTCAGAACACTCACTGAAGGGGACGGGAAGTGAGACAATGACACACATTTGGTGCAGCAGCAGTGACTCAGCTTTCACTCAGCTACACCTTATTGTGCTGCTGCCTCCTCTTACTGGAACAGGAACAATGGCAGAGTTTGCTGAGTAACTCACTCCTGAGTAACGACTCCTCACATGAGTAACACAAACCAACTGCCTCTCTGCGATCAAGACCTTTTCATTTCTCAAAGAACACACAGTTCAAAACCAAATACACTTGCTCATAGCTGAGTTTTCTAAGACTCTACTCATGAAAATGCCCAGTCCCCCTGCATTTGCAAAACCGACTGTGTACCAGGACCACTGAAAAACTCGGTGCAGCTCCCAGTATGAAATCACGCTTACGGTATCCAGGTGTGTCCGCTGATGCTTTGCCCTGTCGCTGGAGTTGCTGAAAGCTTTCTGGCAGCCAGGATGCTGACACAGGTATGGCTTCTCCCCAGTATGACTCCGGAGGTGAATCTTGAGGTTCTCAAGCCTAGAAAATGCCTTGTTGCACCCTTCAAACTGAAAAACATTTAAAAAAAAAAAAAAATCGTTGTAAGATTCTATTAAATAATCCATGTGCAGCCACAATGAGAACAGTGTAAGAACCAAGTTGGACATGCAATAAATCAACCAACATTCAAATATCTGTTGAAATTTATGGGTGAAACACAACATATTGTGCTGTTCCTTTAATCTGTCACCGAAGACACGGTGTGCAGCTCAGTAATAATATAAGGGTTATAAATATCTCACACATTCTGTCTGAAGCACTGAACACTTAAGAGACACGGTGTCAGAACAGAAAATTTAAAGAAAGAGCAAGTGTTCTGAGGAGTCCTCTGAGATGTTAACTGGCATGGGAACCACTGTGGGCAGTAACAATTAGCTGCTACAGACAGAGAGCAACAGAAGCTATTTGTGGAGGGTTAGGACCTGGTTTCAGGTGTCTGAAATATTATACACTCGAGCAGATGAGCACGGACTATTACAGGAAGACGTGATCCATTGAAGATCAATCCAAAGGAACTCTGCTGTTATTCTGCACCCTTTTCTTTACTAGCTGTATCATTCAGAGCTGTTCTCAGCATTTATACAACCAGTAACCTGAGCAATTCTGACTTCTTAAGCACCCGTTTCATTAAAGGACTCGGCAATAAAATGCTGCATAGCCTTCATAACAGAAGTCACTGTTTCAAATTAAATCTGAGTAAATAAATAAGTAAAATTTTTAGCTACTAGGCCAAGGGAAGGGTGTTTTGCTAAGCTGCAGTGTTACAGACAACAGGGAGTGAAGGCACTGTCTGCAGGATGTGCTTTGGGAGCTCTCTGAGGTGAGCACAAATACTTGTGTATGCACATTCATGCACCTGCACACTCACAAAATGCACTCAGATACTTGCACATGTTCAAATATTTGCATGCAAATACTGAAGTGATGGAATGCATATTCTTTGACCACTCTGCATATACTGCTGTTTCATGGCACAGCAGATCTTCTTGTGCCTCTACACACTGAAAGGCTGCTCTAAGTCCCTCCAGGCCCTTCTCCAGGCTGAACAAGCCCAACTCTCTCAGCCTTTCTTCTCAAAAGAGGTGTTCCATCCCTTGGAGCATTTTTGTGCACCTTCACGTGCCTTGCTGATACTGGGGGTTGCCCTCAACCAGCTGCAGGACCCTGGACTTGGCCTTGTTAAAACCCCATGGGCCACTTGTGGAGGTGGTCCAGGTCCCTCTGGATGGCACCCCATCCTTCAGGAGTGTCAACTGCACTGCTCAGCTTTGGTGTCACCTGCAAATCTGCTGGGACTGCACTTGGTCCCAGTGTGGGCCCCCAAGGGACACCTTTCACCAATGGCCCATCTCAACACTGAGTCATTCACCACTACCCTCTGGATGTGACCATCATTCCTCATTTCCTGAACACTCCAGCCATCAAATCCATCTCTCTCCAATTTAGAGAGAAGGACCTTGACCCTCAGAATGTTTTTCTAATGGATTACCAGTCCTCAGTTCCATATATAGAGCCTAATGCAAAGTAGGAAGGTATGCAGAATAATCCAAACTCATTGAAGGTCCAGCTCCAGTCTCATTGATGTCAGTAGCAAAAATTCCAACAGCAAATGTCCTAAAACATCTAAACACAAGCTTAATTTAAAACACACGAAAGCACGTATGTTTAAGAGTTTGCTGGAGAGACACTTCAGGGAGAGAAGGAGCAGGTCCTACCAGAAATGCTCAGAGCTACAGTGTAAGCAGCAACACTCAAACAAATACAGGTTTATTTACAGACCCTTCTGTGGTCAGCTGCCTTTTCGTGGTAAATGCCTTCAGCAGTAAGGTTCCTCCATCACCATATATGCTTGGACGTTTAGAGCTTTTCTTATTTATTATTTCCTAATTCACATTAGTTGTATTACCCAGCTCTATTAAACTGGATAACAGACAGTGGGACGGTCCCAATGCAGTGATAAACTCAGGCTAAACATATCAGGTGGAAAAATACACCAGCAGAGAGAATGATGTGATTGCAGAACGCAGATTTTCAAGTTGGCAAAGGCTGGGTTGGTGAAACAGGAACTCCTTTGAAGAGGAAAGGAGTGGGGACAAGAACCTTGCCACAAGTGATGGGAAGAGGGGAAGCTGAAGATGAAAGGTCTGAAAGGAAGGGAGGAAAGGAGCTGGTGCAAAGAGCTGAGCAGGGTGGGGCTGAGAATCCACTCAGAGCTGCAGAAGAGTTGCACTTTGAAGAACACCTTTTTCAACTCTCTTATTTCTGGATCTGCTGTGTCCCTCACAGTTTGTCCTCATGGAAGTCCATGTATGGAAAAAGCTCACCTGAAGTGGAGGGGTACAACAACTTCAACTGGGCTGATGTTGTTAGGACAACTTTGTAATTCTTGGGTTTAACTGCTACTCACCAACTCTTCTAACCCTTCCACCTACTGTTGCTACTCGGAGTGTATTTGCATTTATATTTACACTAAATAAAGCTACTCTTGGACTAATGGGATGCTCACTCTCCTTTTAAATTAATCTCCAGGAAGATACAGACATCCCACAAGTGTCTCAGCTTCAACTACAAAGAACTAATGTTCAGTTTCGAAAGAGCTTCAGGATGGTAAGAGTTATTTTATCAACTGAGAAGGCCACTTAGGGGATCGCCCAGACATCTGGCCCCAATCTGTCACTGCTTAATCCTAATCTTAAACATTTTGTGGATGTTTGATGCCTGGGAGAACTGTAACAAATGCTGTATGAGCCTCAAAGTCTGTAAACGTCAACAGAGCTCTTAAACAAGTTTCATCAATAAAAATAATAATTCTATTGCAATTACTACTTTTGTCTTTGCTGTGAGATCGTGAATGCTGCACACATCCAAGCACAGACACAAAACAATGCCACATGATTACAGGAAGAACACAGAGCACTTACTGGGTTTTATAACTGCTGCTGCTTTTAGAATAGGGCTTCTACCAGGAAAAAATACCTTGTAGAAATTTATGGGCCTAAACTAGTTCATTACCATATAGAAATACATATGTTATCGTTATTTCACACTAAAGTCTCACTGCAGTGTTGCTGTTGCAATATCATGCATTCAAAAGCCGTATTTATAAAAACACTGAATTATCCCACAGTGATCTAAACACATCACAATTTTCCCAACAAAACAGTTTAATCTAATAACTGTAATTGCTTAAAATGTTTTTTCTTTGCTTCCAGATTATACTTTGAATGCACCTGAGAATGCTGCCACGCAGAAATAACAGCATGTCCCCAAGAGGGTTTATATTATCAAATGTTTACCATTTTCATACGCGTATTTAATCACAGTCATGTCTAGAATATCTGTCAGTGGTACAGATCAGAAGAAATAAACTATAAACTAACCAGCTCAGACCATAGGGTGAAGCAATAACTGACATTTTCTTAGGAAATGAGTTATGACTGAAAAAGAGAAGCCTTCACAGTCGTAGTGCTAAATAGGTCCAGTGTGCCATTAGAGCAAGCTCATTAATATACACCTCTGCTCTCCGCTGCAAGATCAGTTAAACAAGCTGCCTTTTATTTATAGACCTAAAAGGGAAAGAGCAGGTCATAGTGGCTGCTGACATCTCAGACAGCCTACAGATGGAAAATCCAAAACATTTCATTCCAAAGCATTTAGTGCTATCAATAGGAAATCTGATGTCTGGTCAAAACATCCACAAGCCTTATGAACATTGTGAAATGTTCTTTCTTCCCAACTGATTACAAAATTGGGAAAATTTTATTGAAAAATATGTTATGAGAAAAAGGATCCTGTGAGGCGGCACATCCCTTCTGGAAGGGAGGAAACAGCCACACCACTCTTTAAATAGCATCAATGTTTTACAGCACACTGAGGCCAATGTCGGGGCCGTGGCTGGAAGAACAAGGGCTCAGAACTGTTACGAACCTCAGGAACTTAAACACATGAGTTGTTCCACCCCACACCACAATCAAAGTATCTGTTTTGGAGCTTTGCTCCCATCTAACTCCTGATTAGATTAATGTTTAATTCGCTGTTGTAGCTACAAGGTAAAGACCTGACCCTCCAAATAGTTGTGCATGAGTAACAGGGCTCATGCAAGGCGTTTTACTAAACTCAACAGAACTATTTGAGTACATAAAAAGTCATAGGAATGAGATTTTAACATCCTAAAGAATCCAAATTTATTTAGCCAGATTCAAACTTACAGACTTAAATTGTTAGAAGCTGGTTTTTTTCCCCGTTGTGATTACGATAAAGTGGGAGGTAACATAAAAGGACCTGCCAATTTCTGGGCTTGGTTTTATTTCTAAAGCCTGAACAATTTATGTTTATAAAGTGACACTACACGCTATTTCATTTGAGTCCTGGGAAAAAATGCTTGTACTTTTTATTATTTGTCTTTTAAAAAGCATTTAGGGCTTTAGCCGGAGTGCTGTACAGTTGCTGGTGTGTAAGAGAAGAAAAGCTTGTAAGGTTCAGAACAGGAAGAAGAAAATATTAGAAAAGTAAGCCACAGTATAAATGCAATACATCCTTCACATTGTAGGGGTTTAGGGTAGTTGTGGCCAACTATTTGACATCCACACGCTGTCCACCAGGAGTTCATTTTTCTCTATGTTATTAGACAGAATGTGTATTTCCTAATTACCATGAAACTGGGAAATACGAATACACTGAAAATCCTGGAGATGTTTGATCATCACTGAATTAAACAAGACTTTGGGCTGTCCCTTTTATTTCAATTTTATGAATTTTAGAAGCCCCTAAGCCTGCATTCCTGAACCCCCTCGGGCAGCACCCGGAGTGATGGATGCACGAGGAATGCAGACCTGGCCCACAGGACTCCTTTAAATCACGCGGTTTCAGGAGTGACCAGGTCTGGTTCTGCCCACGAGGTGATTCCCACACACAAACAGACCCCTCCGACTGCAGACCCAGCATCTCCTGCACAGGGCAAATGCTGCTCCAAGCACTGGGATATTCATACATTTATTTCTTCTAGTGCCAGCAGGTCTTGCACTTCAGTGAGCAAACAGAGCTTTCCATACGTTTTCCAGCTAACCCAAAATATCTGGGAAACTATCAGGGCATCCTATCCTTTTCACAAGACCTGATTTCTAGTATTAAAACTCTTTTTAGTAACCCTTCTTTAATCAAGCAGAAGTATAAACATCTGTCAAAACAGGGGTAGTTGCATTTGTTTGCTACAACATATGAGAATGAACCAGGAAAGTTGGGAATATTTTACTATCAGCAGCTTGACAGCCACAGATTTTGCCATAAGGTTTTGCTAAATATGTCATTTGGAAAGCAAACAATTTTCTGAAACCTCATTACATTTGGACTGAATGCAGTATTATGGCTTGCAGGCAAAAATAACATTACATGAGGCAACATTTTAAAGAACAAAATGCAAAATTCATAGGGTCGTGTAATAAGCAAAGAAGACAACCCATGTCAGCCCCTTTATTTCATCAGATGTAATTGGGAAACTATTCTTTATTTGGGATTTTTTGAATAACTTACAAGCTATTTGAAATTAAAGGACAGGACACGATCCAAGATTTGCTGTTCTAATATCTGAAGCCAGATCTGCTTGTTTTGGGGACAAAATTAAGATTTAACAAAATCAATTAAAAATTCTCTCCATCTATGCCAGCAAAGAACCACAAATAAATTAAAATGCTTCCCTCCAGTACTTTGAGATTTAAAAAAAAAAAAAATAGTTTCCTAATGTACTTCAAAAAATTTTTTCTCTGGATCAGTAATTCATCATCTTAACTTCCAAGGAAACATTTCCATTCCAGTTTGCATCTAAGTCATCTATTTGCACCCATCTCAATCTTTAAAGAACAGTCTGTGCTCTTGGTCTGGAGAGCCAATTACAGTTCTGTACTGACAAGCAAGGTGAAAAAGGTGCTCATAATCATATCTCATACCTCATACTTACTGGTATGAGAGTTTGAAAGTTTAGAGTGAAGAACTAATTTGCTTAACATAAAGAATGCAGCCTCAGAGCAAACGGGGAATTCATTACAATTGATCTGGACTAACCAGTTGGGGTAACAAAAAATAAAACAAATAGAAAAAAGAAAATAATTAAAGAGACAACAGCAGAAAGAAGGGGAAAAAAGTAATTATAAAAAGAAAAAAAAAATCCTACTCAAAAACTTACGGCTGATTAGCACAGCCTAGCATCTTAAAAGGCCAAAATACCACATGTGTGGCATGTTACAAAAGAAGATTAAAATAAAGGAAAAAATAATCCAGAGAACCATGAAGTCTCAAAACATCTGGAGTTTTATAGTAACAAGGAGGAAAAAATCAAAAACATAATTGAAAAAAGTCCACTGCGATACATTATGGTACAATGAACCTTAATGGAATTGAAAGGAGAAGAGATGAAAAGGCAAAATAAAGGGGGGCAAAGAAATAAAAGAAACAAGAAAAGGCATTTATATTTTAAAGATGTCACTGAGGGTTTTTATCCCAGTTATTAAAAATTACACACCCGGTTTCTGAAAGCTGTTCCTGTAATGTGTTGAGCGCTCGCATAGGACATTCATGCATGCTGGGGAACTCAGCAAGCCTTCTGTGCCCAGCACAGGGCACTGCTCATCCCTAGGTCTGTGAGAGACATCTGCAAAGAGGGTGGCAGAGAAGCTGCCTGTCCTGGTTTCCATTCTGAATCCAATGGGAGATGGAAGAGAGGCAGGACAAACATAAATTAAGAATGTTTGCTAAAAACAATGTGCACATTCAGGAATTAAGCAAACAGTCTTATGCTGTTACACTGGCATCAGACACTACTGAAATACTCTGAATGTATTCACTAACAAACACACAGAAAAAACAAAATGAAAAACTTCCCTCTTTATTTCATAATTTTATTTTTAATGAACCAGTAAAGGAATAAAAAGATCCTCACATACTCCAGTCTGCCTTCATAACATGCCAAGAGTGTGTCTAGGAACAGGACTGGTTTCCACTGCACCACAGACAGAGCATCCCAGGTTAGGTCTGTGCTCTGTCTCCAGTCACAGGAAGATTTGAGACCAATGTGTGACAAACCTGTGTGTCACAAACACGGTGTCATCTGGCAACAGTGAGTGTCCATCCTAACTTCCCACTCATCCCCCCTGGACTCCTATTTTTTTATAATCCTGGAAAACCCAGCTCCTACCTTTGTCAAGACCAATAAATAAATATGTTTTACAGTCATAGCTTGTCACATGTCATCGCAGCTTGCAAAGTGGCTCCTGCTCTTGGCAGATCAAACAGGGGAGGATCCTGTGCGTGAAATCTGATCTACAGTGGGAAATTGCTGGCTACAGCTGACTAAACTAGTCCAGCACAAGCAAATTCTCTTAGGAAAGATGAAAAGTAGCAGCAAGGTAACTCTTTGCCCATCTTGGGGGTTTGTTTTTTTTTTGCAAATACAGCTCTCTGTACCTGGTTCAACACAGATCATTCATTTTCCTCACCAAATCTGTTTCACAAAGTCCGTAGTTTTATTGCTGGGGTTTTCTCCCATTTTAGTTAGGGTGTATTTTTTTAAATTTAAAAACCTACTGTCCTTTTCATACTCTACCTGTCCTAATTTCCACAAGCACATAATGAAACTTTTATCTCGAGCCGTTATTTCTGAAGATCACCTCAGAAGACCGAGGTTTCCCTGCAAATTGACAAACTGCATGAACTTTCCAACACTGGATTAATCTGCACAGATCAATGAGGAGAATATAAAATTTTCACTGAGGTTGTTCTTGGCAGTGGAGTAGAAAAGTTAGTGGGACTTTCAGTGCTCAGACAGGTTCCTGCTCTTTTTGTGCCATGCTGGGCCAATCTGATTATCCATAAGGGAAGACTGAGGTCCCACCTGTAATCCACAGCAGGCAAGGGATCTGCTAAAATGACTGTACCTGACACTTCTCACATGTGGAATGCTGAGCTCTAGCAAAGAGCACTACAAGAGGTGCTGGTGAACCCCTGGGAGGCTGTGCTGTGGTGGGAGCTTGTTCCCACTGCAGGGCTGGTTACCTCATTCTGCTCTCCTTTGTGCCCTGGTTGTGGAGCAGAACCCCAAGAGACACAGCTCTCTCCTTCACCTTCAGACCTGCTCATCACACTACAGCAGAATCCACAGAGCTCAGAGTAACACGTGGGGAAGGATAATCTTCTCTTTCTGAGAGAACTAGCTCTCTCTTCCCTACAAATAAGGAACTCATCCTCATTTTACCTAAGTCATTAATTTTAGTCTAGCAGAGTTTGCATGGGGGAAGGATAATCTTCTCTTTCTGAGAGAACTAGCTCTCTCTTCCCTACAAATAAGGAACTCATCCTCATTTTACCTAAGTCATTAATTTTAGTCTAGCAGAGTTTGCATGGGGGAAGGATAATCTTCTCTTTCTGAGAGAACTAGCTCTCTCTTCCCTACAAATAAGGAACTCATCCTCATTTTACCTAAGTCATTAATTTTAGTCTAGCAGAGTTTGCATTTTGTCTTGCTTGGCCATGTTCATTACATGAAGAAAAATCTGAGAGATTTTTTTTCCCAGGAAAATGGCTTCAAGACCTCACCTCTTTAAAGGAAGTCAGTTTTCTCTCCAAAGGAGATGCTAAATCAAGATTTTGCTAACAAACATCCATTGCTACTCTGCACTCAGGGTGATTTACCACACCCACTGACTGGTGTGGGCATTGACATCCTCCACCAAACCCTGCTCCAGTTTCAAGTGCTGGAGTTGCTCCTTGAAGCCTCTCATGAAGATGAGCTCTGCTGAAGAGCAGTGCCAGGTCCCTCCATTCTCTACAGCACTGTGGGATCCTCTGGATAAAAGGCTGTATAGCAATGTTCTCTTCTGAATAGCACTTAATGTTTTCCCACAGTCTTATTGTTTACAGGGAGTTTAGCAAGTCACTTCACTAATTTAAAATAGATTGTGTCCCACATGGGTGGATAACAATAACACATATTGGTGAATCATATGGCTTTCAAATGATATGTATGAAAAAGAAGTGCTACACATATTGTCTGAAATTTTATTGTGTGAAACCACAGCACTTAGCTCCCTACCAGCTGTGTCAACAATTCAGTATAATAAACTAATACAATTGTAGAGTAACAGCAAGGTTAGTTCTGAAAATTAAAAGCTAAGACTGAAAAAGAAATGCAAAAAGAAGATGTAAATGAATACAGATGAACATTTTTTCAGGTGGGAAAAACCTGCCTTGCAAATGATACGACCTAATGAAATTTATATCCCATGGCATAGGTTGGAATCTAAAAGCCTAAGAGGAAAAGAGATTATATGAGTGAAGTAATTTCTAAAAGGAAAGAAGAGTAGGTTTTGATATCTGAGGAATCTGGTGTATTTTATTTGTGTGACCACTGCAGAAGCATCTTACTACAAACTACATACCCTGGGTTGGCTTTAAAACAAAAGAATAAAAATCTTCCCTGGACTTTGTTCCAAGGTTCAGAGCAGCCTCCCATCCACGCCGAGCAGTTCACAGGAGCTGCCTCACACACATGACGCAGCTCCCGAGGCCTCTGCCAAAGGACATTCCTGACATACTTGACCAATGGCAGCTCATGTACAGGAATGGCTGAGTGAGCCAGGCTCAAATAACAAAGGTTTCGTATTGAGCTGTCTCACATGATTTTTAATATGCTCCTAAACAAATAAAAAAATAACTGAATAAAAGACATTTTCTAAGATAATATTTTGAGGGAAAACTGGGAAAGGAGCTCAACGGAAATAGGTTTTAAATTGAAACATTGAACTGTAGCCCAGAAATGACAAGAAAATTAAATCTCTTTCTCTTCTGAACCCCAATAAAAAAAGTCTTAAGCACTCTCGGTAGACCACAGTTTTGAAAGAAATGAAATAATGTTATTGTCATGGATGATTATTAGAAGGTATCTGCAAGGTTTTCCTGAGAGTTATCCCTCGATCCCAGAACCTAGCAGGAAACCACAATCACTTCTGTACCTTACGTGAAGGACTTTGAAATGAAAGTGCCTCAAAATCAAATATAAGCAGCCTTCAACATGTGCACTTAATCTTCCCAGGTTAAGAAACACCCTGTGGCCACCACACTAAAGAACTGAAAACATAAATTGAAGAAATTATATCCATATGATTAAGTAAGATTCTTAAAGAGAAACATGTTGTTAAGTACTTCATTCAGAATAAAATGAAATGCAGTAAAATAGAAGCTATTTGGAATAAATCACTGACGCACATGCTTTCTATGCAAAATGGCAGTGTTCAGCTTGGAGTGGACATCTGGAGCAAATTAGCATTATGTTGAGAATAATATAAAATTAAAACATTTAGTTTCAGCTTCTAAAATTAAATATAAAATCAGAGACTATTGTTGTGTTGGACAGCTTGCCTTGTGACTGATAGCAAGAGTTTATTTTGTTTTTCAAGTTGTTTGTTCCTTCTACCACTGTCCTTGGAGCCCTGATGCTCCCAGGTACCACCTCTGCAAAAAGCACCAGGCACAAGAGTTGTGTCTCACATTGCGCTGCCAAGTCCTGTCCTAGGGGTTCAGAATGAGGAGTCCAAGGCCAAGCATGGGCCAGAGCAACTTGGGTAAATCAAAAAGAAATGACCCAAAACTCCAGGCAGAACTCGGGCCACACCCCAACCAAACCTCCCAGGAACCGAATGGTTCATCTCTACCTTTGCATGCTGACTCTGCACCTCCTGGCTCTGGAGAGCATCCAGGGTCCGTGTGCTGAAGGTGCTGGGTGACTTCAAGACCTTTTGCAGCCCCTCTTAAAATTTGCTGAGCTCCTCCTGGCTGCTGGAGCTGCTCAGTTCATGAGGTTTGGCAGAACAAACCCACAGGAGATCTCCCAGCTCCTACGGAGGGGAGGGAGAGAAGCCTCTCTCTGCTCCTGGTGGGACCTGCCCTAATTGTTTCAGGGACAGAGGCTATTGCAAAGCTACTTCCACACCCAAATAAAGCTTCTGTTCCAACTCCTGTCTCTTCTGTGTGCAAACTCCAGGTGCTTAAGACAAGTGAGCATTTGTACTTCTGCTCTCACTTCCTGGAGAGATTAACTGGGATAAAGGAAGTGTACAGGGCTGTAACTCCCTATAATCACTCTCCTCCCCACCTGAGTCCTCTGTGTCACTTGAGGGGAAAGGCACTTGAGCTGTTCGCAGCCTTGGACTTGCTATACCTCAATACCTGGCCTGTCCACTTTGGTTCTGAAACAGGAAAAAGGAATTTTTCTGCTTCCTTGGGGTGCCAGCCTTGGCACTTGACAAGACCACAAACTTCAGGGAAGACTTAACTTTTCTCCTGGACATGTTTCAAGATGTCCAATTTCAGCACTCTGCTCCACACAGCTTTCCAGAAGTTACTAGCTTATAAAACTGCCCATCTCCAACTGGACAAAACAGCTACTAGCATCAATAATTCTGAAAAGCAGAAGCCATCAGCACCCCAGGACACTTTTGAACAACTCATGCCTTGTCCAGGAGCTGTTCTTGCAACTGGTGTAATGCCAAGTCAAATTGGATGACCCTAAGCAAATCACTGCAACTCCTGCACAGAGTTCAGTCCTTCGTGTGTTCTGACTGCACTCACACGCCTCCTCAGCAGGGACTGCTCCCACATGGGAGGTATTTTTTGGGTATCCTGACCTTATCAGTCACTGGGGTAAAGTCTCTGAGCCAGAAGCAGAGCTCTGGAGAATCAGGACTTCCAGCAGATCTATAACCATAACACTGGAGAGAATGCTGGACACATCATCATCTTGAGGTAGTTTTTACTGTGCTTTTATGCTCTCTAATATTCTCCTAGATACCTGAAAAGAAAGTAACATTGAACAAGCAACCAGCAAATACTTTATATTGCATAAAAATGAGCACTTTATAGTACAGCTTATCTCCTTTCTGATACAGTTGGGAACATGCCAACCTTGCCACCTGTTCCTGGACTTCCTTTAAGGTAGCCCTGTCTTTCAACATGGAACCTAAATTGGATGTGCACAGCCTTGCTCCTGCACTCTGCAATGTGAACACCTGCACATATGTTTTAAATAGCCTCACACCTCTATATGTAAAATTTCAGACACCTGTGAATTGGCTTTAAACAGCCCCACTGGGTTTTGTGGATGGAGAACAACTTCCAGGTGCAGATGAATAAGGTTATTTCAAGGGCACAGGCAATGTACAGCCTCAAATCTCAGTACGTACAATACTGTATTTCCAATCTCAGGGCAAGACTTAAACATGTCCTCTCTGTGACTCATTAATCGTCTATGAAATGTGGAAATAAATGCATTTAGGTCTCTCTGGCTTGTACTGAGCTCTAATCCATTGAGCTTTACTTCTGTAAAGCACATTGAGATCTCTGCACTGGGTGAGCGTTCCTCAGGTAAGGACAGTTCCACCCTTGATCTTCATACAGCTGCCCAGGAAAAGCTCATTTGCATCAGTTTTAGGCCACACTGCTTTGTGATTCTTCTGCAGGGCACTTTCTTTCCATTACTCTCTTCAGAAACATTAAAAAGATTCTGTTCTTTTATTCCAATTCTATCAGCACCTTCACATCAGAACCTCACAGCTCATTTCTTATTTCAGAATTTTGGTCCGTTTTGGCCCATCATTTACTCACAGAGAATTCTGATAAACTTTTTCAAATGATACACTATGTGAATAAAGGCTGGAACTCTGAATTAACCTACAGTATGTCTTTTTAAAACCCTACCTTTCCTCTTTCTTCTTCAGTCACCTCATAATTAAGAAAAACATTTTAAAATGTTTAATTTTCTGTGTAAGAGATGAATTCTGCAGCAAACTCACTTTGATTTCACGGTGATCTTTGTGACCACAATGTGTTCTTTGAAAAGGAGAATGAACTTTTTCATTTAATGAACAATTAGACCTTTCCCAAAAGTTGCCAACATTTTTTTTTTTAAAGCCGTGTCTTTTTCTCTTTCCCCAGAATATCCAAACCAACCTCAGCTTTCCATAGCAAACACACACATATTTTAATGACAGTGAAGAAAGGTTTGCTGGGAGAAACAGTACCTTTTATTAGCCCAGCTAATGCAGCTGAAAAAGACAGAGAGGCTCTCAGCATAAAAGCTGTTCTTTGGAGATGATCTTTAAGATCCCTTCCAACCCAAACCATTCTATGTTTCCATGTAAAACTCTCCAAACTGATCACAAGGAACTGTAGCCAGAGAAAGAAAAGACAGATGCATCCAATTTCCACACTGCTCTACAAAGAGAGGTCTGATAGGCACGGGGGCCTTGGGGGCATTTCCACACTGGCCTGAGCACAGAGTGGCATGAGCTCCCCTCTGCCTTTCTGAACAGCTCACTCATCCAGACTCAGGACACCCCAGCTGGGACAGGGAGCTCCCAGCTGTGCAGCAGGCAGTGCCAAGCCTCCCAAATGGGCACCACTTAGTGCAGAGGCACACCATGGACCCAGGGAAATGGCTGCTGGAGCCATCCTCGGGGGTGCAATGGGAATGCCTTGCTTTGGACAGAGCAGGCCATGTCAAACAGCCTCTGCCTAGCACTGCTCCGCTTTGTTTTACACTTTTTACCCTTGGGAGGAAGGAAGAGGTTTTCAGATCCCTCCTAGACCTTCTCCTCTCCCACTGACTGCAATCCTGGAAATATGAGAGCCCACAAGAATGGAGAAATGCAGTCTTTCTGTCCAAACAATCCTGGATCAATATTTTATATGAACAAAAACCTTCACCTTCTTTCTTGTGAGCTTTATGTGTTCTTTTCTCATTGCCAAACGTTGAGCATATGAAGCAAAAACTCTCATATTGGAGGCTGGTGCCTTTTTAATTAGTCCCTACTTAGAGAGAAGCTAAAGAGCAGACAGGCAAGCTGCAGTTGGAAAATGTATGCAAGGAAAATAAAAGGGGCAGGAGTGACAAACCTACAGGCTTTTCTGTTCTCATGACTTTTATATACACATGACCTTGGCAATTACACGATACGACATCAACAGGGCCATTCTCTCTGCACTGAATGTCTTCAAAACATTCCTGGCCAGAGAAATTTATCTCTGAAACCACCCACTAGCATCGATCTTCTGCATATCCTGAAACAGGGACTGCACTGTCATGCTTCTGTCATATAATGAGAGGTGCAACTGGTTACAGAGCCCTTGTTTGTGCAACCACACATGCCACCACTGATACAGCATTAAACAGCTCTCTTGAACTTGCCTCTTTCAGTAGAAAATGTGCAGAGATCTGCCTCAAAAGCTGAGACTTGACCTACAGACTGGCAGTCTGCTACAGCAACACCGAGAGCTGGGGTTCAAGCCAGCACCAACATTATTCCCTGCTGAGACACAGTGCTACAGGTGTTCAAATCCACTCCTTCAGCTCTGGGACCTAGGCTTGTCTGCCACTAAAGCACTGCCAGAGTGATGGACTCCTTCAATTGAGAATGGCTCATCATCATTACAATGCCTTTTCCTAATCCTCACCAGGAGCCAGTACCTGTACACAGCCAAATAATCCACCTCATCAATCTCCTCACATTTTCCCACCAAGCCAGAAAAGCAAAAGAGCTCAATTTCATGGAGGAAATACGGCTTGAAAGGACAAAGGGAAGAATAGCGGCATCCCACTGGGAGGACAAGACCAAAGCCTGGCTGGGTTGGAGAGCTGGGAAAGGCAGGGCATGGGGAGGTTTCAGCTGAGAAAATGGAGCAGTTCAGTTCTCAACAGAGTCAACTACACTCACTGTCTTGCTTTCACTGGGGGTGGGGGGTCACCAAGAAAACCAGATTGGCATAGGAAAGCAAGACAAAGGAAGCAGAACAAATGCTGAGCAACTTGTGGGGCAGATTGTGCCAACTGAAAAGTCTTTAAAATTAGAACCCAGGATGGTGACAAAAGAAATTACAAAAAGGGTACAGAATACTCCTTCTGTCTCTGAATCCTGTGTACAATGAGTAATGTGCCAATGATTTTGATGTGTTAACCTAATTCTGCTTAAGTAAGACCAACCAAGTCCATGCACCTAAATACCCCATGACAGGCAATACAAAACATACCCCATTTTTGTTACTTTGTTTGGTTCTCCACTGATATTTTCCACCATAACTAACACGTGATTTTCCCTCAAAACTTACCATGACAAAATCACAGCTTCTAAACATAAGAGTACAGCCTGCAGGCTCTGAGTTACAGCATGCCCTGGCACAACCAGGACGTGAAGGACATACTCAGCCACAAAGGATTACTCCAACAGATTACCACAGACACATCTGTGTGCTCACCATTAAAAGCCACACGCAGCAATCTCTGGCAAACAATGCCAGGGACAATGTAAATGATTCTCCATCAGGGCACAGGGAAGATTTGGCCAACGGAGGGGACCCTCTGCAAGCATTGAGTTAAACCATCTTCTCCCCCAGGCTAGCCTTCCCTGCACATCAGCTGAACCAACAGAGTGAGTGCGCTGACAGGTCTAAGTGTAGGAAGAAATTATTTTGCTTTTACCAAAAGCACATAATGATTGTGTTCATTTGCAGGTTGTTCTGAAAAGTCAGGTTTGTTTTTTAGCAAAATAAGTTTCGTGAATCTTCTTGTTCAAACAGTCAAGTTACTCAGTTCTCCCATCTCCCACAGACAAGGATGAATTGGGTGCTAACTCACAAGACTGGCCTCTTCTCCTGTGTCTGGAATCCCACTGACAAACAGCCCAGCACATAAAAAATGCAAAGTTCACTTGTCCACACACAATGCCAACAAATCCGGGCTCTCACCAGTTCACCTGGGATATCCTGCCTTTCTCTCCTTAAGCTGTGGGCTTGGACTGTTAGTAAAAAGTTGACACAGCTGTCCAAGATACAAACCCACTGACACTTCATCTGATATCTTAAAGTGACAACAAACAAACAAATCCAAAAAGTTTTAATGCCAAACACAACAGTCCAGCTCCAAATACATGCTAACATCGATGGGAGGACCAGAGATCTGGAGGCAGGGACCACAGTAAATTAAAAAAACTTTTAGAAGTTGTTTTGGTTTTTTTTTTTTTTAATGCAAGCTGAGAAGTTGTGAAAAACGGGTGAATTCTAAACTCTAGGCACAGCACAATGCTGTCCAACTTTCATGCCCTTTCAGTGCTGGGTAGGTGATCTAGGATGTAAATGGCAATATAATAATGGTGAAGGTAAACAAGACAAAAACATGTAATCCTGCAGAGGAAAGAAAAGCCATTATGACTCACTTTTTACTGTTGGCCACCGTTCAGTAACTGGCAACTGAGCCACGAAGGAGCCCATTGCCATGGATCTGTGATCTGTCAGGAACAGTTCTCAGCTGAAACACACAGTTACTGCCGTTCTTTGATCTGCTCTTGTGTACGGGACACTATACCCTGGGTGTGTGCACAGGAATCCCAACTGGAAAAGCGTGTGCTCTTGTAACAAAGGGCCATACACTCTGTGCTGCAGTGCTCTGGTTCGTTTATAATATTAACTACTCTTTTATTTTACTTTAACCCTCCAAATTGACACTACCAGCATGCAACATCCATGATACACATTTCATCTGGTATCAATCTTACCCCCCAAAAAACCCCTAAACTACAAGTAATCTAAAACTCATTCTACAAAAGTGATAGAATTGGAAAAAAAATCCCTTTAGAAATTGGACCAAAATTTGGACAATGATTTTATAATTATTAAAAATAATCACTTTTTTTTCAGAAAGTCATCATTGAGGTTTCTCATTAACTGCTTTACAACTCCAATTTCATTTGAGAAAGAAACTGAACTGGATGAAGGGCACACAAGCAACTTGTCCATCAAATCCTCTTCCAGATTAACCTAAAACCACACCACATCTCATTTTTAGGAGCTTTACGTGTGCTTAAGAAAATCTAAGGTTTTCTTCTCTGAAAAAAAAAAAAATTCTCGTTCATATTTTCCAAATTATCTCTGTGGACCTAAAAGCTCAAAACAAAAAAATTGTTGTGTTTTGCTTTTAATGAAAATGTGGATTCTGGCAACCATATCTGTGCCAAAGGATCTGGGAGCTGGCATAGGAATTTGCCTCGTTGTATGGCTACCTCTTAAGTGCCTGTCTCTGGTTTATTTATCTCACCTCCCTCTGACCTAGCAATTGCTATTTCAACACATTAATGGATTTATGTGTAAAAGAGAGAAGGAGAGATGTACATATTTTTGAATCCAGCCCAGTATGAAACAATCATTTTCAATTAGCATGTCCTTAGATGAATACAATGAGCCAGTGTTTTTCATTTCCAATTTGTTTTGTTCTGTGCAAAAGGAATTAAAGAGATAAAGGACATACAAAGACTGGTCCCAGATGCAGCTGTAAAGCAAGATTTATCAATTAGTATGTTAGAAATATCAGGCTGGCCACCATGCCATTCAGATTCCCATTTTTTAGTTGTATCAAGTTTTCTGCTTTTAATTAAATATTGAACATCAGGCTGGTTACTTGAGATAGCATCAGAATAGCTGCTCCCCAACACTGTTCAGTGACTGCTACATTCAGTGTGATACAAGAATTTTCATTAACCACCACAATCAGAGGGAAGAGAACATCTACTGAATAAAGGCCTCTTTCCATTTCCATTTCACTTCTAGAGGGAGGAGCTTCAGAGCACTAAGTACACACCATTTTATGTTTTCAAACAATGCTGTTCTACCTTCAGCACCCAGCAAAGCCACCCCAGCACTGCCCTCCCTGCCCTGTCCTGACACTGGAAGTCACACCCAGCACTGAATGGTGCTGAGCGTGGAATTTTCTCTCACAGCAAGCATAGCTTGGATGAGCTGCTCTGAACTAAAGCCAACTCTATTTGTCACATATCCAGAGGATGACCAAAATCCATTGTAGGTGTTTTCAGCAAGTGTCACCTCACCTCAACTCAGGGCCCAGTGTCACAAAGCAGGCACCTTGGTACCAATACTGACTTCAGGAATTCTTGCCCCTGTTTTTACCCATTTTTACTCATTCCACCATTGTTTTGCATGCCTTCAGCTCAGCCATAGCAAGTGCTGGCAGAGTCATGCTGTGAACCAGACCAGTGACTTTCCCAGAGTCAAAAACAGAGAACATCAATTTTAATCACATCTGTTCAACTCAAAGTGTGGATCCCAGAAGACAAATAATGGAAAGAAGGGACAGTGACATTCAAACCCTGGTGCATGAATAAACAGCCAGGGAAAATTTTTTTAAACCCTGCTGAAAGTCCACACACCGTGAAACTATGGTTGGAGTAGCAATGGCCTAGTCCAGCCAAGGTTGCAGGGTGCTAATCATAAGCACAGGGAATCACTTCCCAATCTGTTAAACACCAATTATTCAGTAAAACTGCAGCCTGCTTAACACTCTTATCCTTGCTTAGCTCTGGATGATCTCTCTCTTCCTACCCTAAACTGACAGAAGTCTCCATGCCCTGCAGTGTTCCACAGCTTAACCTGTGCCTTGGTGAATCTCAGCCTTGTTGAAATTATACTTGATACAAATATAAGTGATTGTTACTGTTAAAATTTCCATTCATTTTCAAGAGCTTACATTTTCACAGGTACACAGACATGAGGCTTCCCATCCTCTAGTAGGTGCAGATGAGAAACGTCTGCTAAATGTAAAAAAAAGTGTCCTGGTAATATTTATCATTCCATACAGTAACACAGAGAGAGAGAGCATCTCATTATCCCAGTATAAATATTTGCAGATAAAAAGCGTTCTGTGTGGCCCTAGTATTTGCTGACACCCTTTTGGTGCTTTTTTCTCAACATCACCTAAAAAGAGCAAAGCCACGAGAAAAAACAATCATATTCTGAAAACCAGAAAAAAAGAGCTCAGCAAAGCCATCCTATCTTTGCCCTCTCTGTGCAGTGGCCCTCAGAATTCTTGATGCACAATGTGCTTTTCTGTTACAGCAAAGGCAAGTGAGCTGAGTTACAACGAACTAGAGCCATCTGTACTTGTCAGGCATACAAAGGCTGAGGTTTGCCCACGAATATGAACCTCAGGACCACAGAACACACTGTCCACCTGCTGAGCATCCCAGGCAGGAAGAGGTTGGGACAGCCCTGCTCACACAGCTCAGCCTTGGAGGAAGGCAAGGCCCATGCAGAGCTGCACCTGCTTTCCAGTGCTGCGCTGGCTGGGGAGACCATGCGAGGCTGGCAAAGGTAACACTGACTATGTCCCTTCACAGTGGGAATGGACCCTCTCAGCTTGTCAGCTGTGCAGAGCGAGGGGCAGGCAGACAATGCCCAGTGGCTCCTGCCAGCTCCTGCAGGACAGCTGAGGCTCTGCTGAGTCTGCATGACCCACGGGCTTTTTCAGCCCAGCTCACATTAACTCTTTCTCCCTTGGTTTTCAGTAGCTAGTGCTTACCTGAACTGGATATTCAGAAGGGAACAGCAAGTTGCCACTAAGTAACCGTAGCTCCAGGTTAACTGAGGTTCACGTTGGCAAGTTTCTAGTTTTGTTCTGTTTGTTAATAAAATTAGGGGAGGGTGGTATTGAACAGCTGAGACTCTCATGTGCATCTGCAGTAAAATCCTCCTGTGGCTACAGAGATCAAGACTGCTAAGGAACTTCACATCCCTGTCCTCTCTCACCTTAAAAGAGTGAACTAGGGCTGGATAATTGGCGCCAGAATTCCTCATGCCTTAAACCTCAAAGGTGTAAGTTCAGTCACTGCGCAATCTCAACTCTGTAACCAGAATTCTGTGCCATTTAATTTCTTTGATTTTAAAACAATAATTTCTCATCACTCTCATTCACTCTACACTCCCTCAACCCCTGGGCAATGACAGCCCCAGCCACACAGTGCCCATTCTGTCCCACTTCTCTGCCTCTCCAGTGCTGCCTGACCCTCCCTCCTGGAGCAGCTTCCTCCCAAAGAGACCAGAGGAGCTGGGGGGTGGCACAGAAATGGTGCAGAACGTGGGGCACTCTGTGAGAATGGTTCTGACCTTTCATTTCACCTCCCACCGTGCTGAGTTGTACCAAGTTCCATGTTCTTCTCTCCAGTGCCTCAGTGCCCAGGGCTCAGCCCATATAACCTGTCTGCAGTAGCAGTCCCTTACTGAACAAATAGCAAACGGCCAGATCATTCCTCAATGTATCTACAGAGACTATTCCGTCTGTAATTTATTACCTTTCAAGAAGATCCTCTCTAAGGCCAGCCATGCAGATTAGGAGGCGAATCCCTACACACACACAATCTGCAGGGTGAATCTGATCACAAACAGCAAGGACACTTGCAGGGGAGGCCAGAAGACTGTCAGAGCTCTGCCAAGAGAAACAGATATGGCAGCAGAGTAATTTGTCCACTTGATTTGCTCAAGTACTGTGACCACACACAGTCTGAAAATTCCTCTGCTTTGGTCTTTTTGGTCTGTACCTATGTAATCAAACCTTTTCTATTAAAAAAGTATTCAAAGTTGTATTCCCAAGAGTGCAACAGAAGTCATGAATTAGCCAAGACAAATCTCGAAAGGGTGAGATCAGTCAGGGTGGGAAGTACAAGAAGCACAGTTTTATGCTTCATTAGGCTGCAAATACCCAGCAAAAGCACCTTTTGAATGGTAAAATTCATTTTTCTGGGTGCAAGGAGGAAGACTTAGATCTGACACTTTTGTGACAGATTCCACACAAAAAATTCAAGTCTGAAATAGGATTTATCCAGCAAGTCTGAGCCCCTGAGTCTGCACTAAGACAGTGATGAACATAAACCAGCTTTTCAACAGGTCCAGGAAAACACCTAGAAGGTCCCACCTGCTGAATTCATAAAATGCCAATCTCCCCTCCTCTCACATTATCACAGTATGGATGCAAGATATTACAGAAGCATTCTGATTATGTTTTCAGAAGTGTGTTTTGTCAAGAAAGATACCATTTCACATTGGCTTAGATACTGAACATCTAATTAACCAGCTCAAAACACTTTAGCTTGTTCAGACATTTCATCTGTAGGTGAAACATCAACCTGCTCAGGGCCAAGTTCTCAAACATAAGCAAGGATCATCTGCAAACCTGGACACATATTCAGCATACTTAACAGAATTAAGTAAAGCTGGTTAAAAATGTGAGCTGGTTTGCCAAAAATAAACACAGGTCTTTTTGTGGTACTTTCACTATAAAACTAGAATTCAAAAGCTCAGTGCATGTAACTCCAACCTGCAGAATTACACACACAGAGGAATGTGGGATGAAGCTTGTACTCAGATAGCCAGGGAAGGGCAGCATGTTGACAAGGGCTGAAGAAGCAATCAGAATTAGTCTCTCAATGTTCACCCAAACACCACAATCATGATCTGAAAAGCCTAAATTCCTCACTGCAGCATCAGTGCTGAACAGAATAAAATGTATATCCATGACTTGGATTTTAAATCAGAAGCTTTGATACAGCAATGGCTTCAGCTGCAACTGCAAAATTGCTTTCATTCCTACCTGTGTTCTCCAGAAGAGAAAGGCAGTACCTGAAAATCTAATCCACAGGAGCTCTGGTGTCTCTTCCAAGAGCAGATGCATTAAATAGAATGGCCTGGCTGAAATCACAATCAGCCCTAATGTACAGGTCTACATTATTAACTGCTTCCTTTCGTCCTGCCTGTACTTCTGTTTCAGCTTTGTTTTAAAAGGCTGGAGAGCTGCACTGGGATCATTCAGGCTGAAAGATGCTATACACTGTAGGTATAATTCCACAATATGCACAGTAGCCATTACTTAATATGAATTTGTTAACTAGTTTTAATTCTTTTTAATACTCAAAGGCACCAGTAGATGTTTAAAGCTGTTTGGGGGCTAGAGAGTCCTAAAAAAGGAAAAAGGAGTTTCTGAAACAATTAGATTTTTATTTCACTTGTCACTATTTTGCAATCTGAAAACAGGCCTGTCAATAAACCAAATGCAGTTTAAATAAGGAAAGCAGTATGCTTTCAGCCTGGAACCCTGTGTGCCAAATTATAGCTTGCAGTAAATTTTTATGAGCAAGTTATAAACCCCTGAAAAATGGAGCTTGCAGCAGAAACACTGGAAGAACCATCACTGCAGCAGCCCTAACATGCTGCTTTGCCCTTACCTGGTGAAGCCCAGCTTCATCCCCTCCTCCTCCACCTCAGCACTGCTTTGGCTCCCCAGAGGCCTTGTGGAATCACTGAACCAGTCACACCTCCCAGCCGCACCTCTGGGCACTGGAACTCTGCGTTATCCATCGTGTCTTACCCCCCTGCTCTGACTCCTGGGCTCACCCTTAGGGAACACCTCTCTCCCTCTCAGATCTGTGGTTTACCCCGTGGTGCTGAAGCCAACTGTTGGCCTCTGGCTTTGCACCTTTGCAGCAGAAATGTCCTTCCCTGTCACCCCTCAGAGAGTGCCCACAGGGTGACCATGGGCTGCCGTTAGCAGGGCAAGGCTTTGGGAAGAAAACTGGAGATTCAAAAGAGGCAGAAAATTCTGGAAAGAAGAAAATCGTAACAGAGAATAACCAAGTAACAGATGAGTGTTCACAAAGTGATTAAACTGGCTGTTTCATGAACTTGGCAATATAAAAGCCATAATGGGAATACACTAAATTTGCCTAGGATTTTCACCTGAGTTGATTGGAGAACCTTGTCACCACGGAAACCTGGGAAAGGGTTCTGAGTCACAGACTGAAAGTAATGTAATTTCTCCACCAGGATAATCCCTACTTACACGGCCACTCTGAAAACACCTCTGCACTTATCAAAATCAAAGATGGGCTCAAAGGCAACAGCACAGCCTGGTGAGGAGAAAACGTGCAGGTTTAAAGGCAGCTGGAACTGCTGATCTGACTGACAAGTACAGCTGGGTTTGCTAGCTGAGGTATTGACACAGAGATGGATGAAATCCATGTCAGACAAAGTGATGTACTATTAACCAAGACACCTTCAAAGCCTGGAAAAATGTATTTAATGGGAAAAAAAGGAATGCTGGTCACATAAATAATTCTCCTCAATGATATCTTGCATTCATTGTGAGAACTGACATTTTTGGTGCCTGGAGTGGTGTGCTTTTTCTTTCCATCTCTGATTTAAAATTGTATTTTCCACAAATCTGAAAATGCTTATACTTTTTAGATTTTTCTAAACATTTGTAAGAGGATTTCCACAAACTTTTAGATATTCTGTACTGTTTTCTCTCCCCATTTTCCTCTTCCACATTTTTCTTCTTATCATCTACTCCTTCTCCTTTTCCTTCTTTCATTACTGATAAAGGAAGGAGGGGAGAAAACAAGAAAAAAGCTGTATATTGCATTGGGCAATAACAGCATTCTTTGTTCATGAAATGCTGAACTTTTTCATTAAGCATAACTTGACTCTTTTGCCAACTCCATTCTGTGACCTTTTTTTAAACTGAACAGAGACTTTCTACAGCATTGCCTTGTTCTCATCAGGTTCAAACAGCAGGATGGGAGCATCTTCCACAACCATTTTTTACTTGTCCTATTATGTCACCACAATGAGCTGGTTTTAGTCCCTGATATAGCATGGGATATTTAGCTTAAGTGGAAACCAAACACGATTAATGGTTTTATACCACCTGTCATGATTGTACTTGCAAACCTGCTTGACAAAAGCACGGTCACTGTCGTGAAAAACTCCCTCCTTCCAAACTTCTGTGGTCTCTCTCCCAGCACACAGTGAGAGTTGTGTGTGGAACAGCCTGCAAGAGCACTCCTGATTTTCTCATTGTCTCAGTACATCCTCCATGATTTAATTACAGATTTTGGCTCTGCTTTGATTTCAGTTTAAACTAATGGTATTTGATTGACAGTAACTTAAGAAAAATCACAAACTTATGTTAAATTACTAGATTATTTATGTATTTTCTGCTGTACTGGTAACAATGACTTCAGTGAAACATATGGAACAAATAATGAAATATTTAGAAATCAGGAGTTTATAAGAAACTGGAAACAATTTGATATAAACCATTTAAAAACTATATTGTGCTTCATTAAAGAAGATATATATTTACCTAGTCTGTCTGGTATTACAGGAAACAAATAAGAGAGAGGTACTTGCAACTGTAATTGAAGTGACAACATATTTCATGGTAGCTGGAGATTTCAACTATCTCTAAAGACTGGATTCACTTTAAAACTACACAGTCGACTCACATCACTGTCCAACTTCAAAACACACCTAACATTAAGAAGAGTCAGCAATGTATTCCCCAAGCCAGGAAAGTACTTTACAGTATTAAGGCACAGTTGATTTTGATTATCCTGTTGTTAACTGTCACCCTTCAGGCACAGCTGCACAGCCCCAGGCCATCATTCCTTTGGGGAGTGAGGGACTCTACGGGAATATGGAGCTTCCACTTGCCTGGGTCAGTCAGATGCAGGCTGGTGCTGGCAGTGCTGCCGAGGCACTTCTGCTGCACGTGAGGATGTGACCTGTCCCTGCATCTCACCATGTTTGGTGACCTTCACAACTGCTCCTGTGCTAAAAACAAATCATTTCAACCTCCTCAACAACATCCTGTCCCCAGGGTCCCAAAACCAGAGATCACCAAGCACATGCTAACAGCAAATATGGGAGACGGCCAATGGCAATTAAACAGAGCCCTGAGGGGCAGTGGCAGAGCAGTGATTAACACACTGCCAAGCACTAATTAAGGTGAAGTAATAATATGTTGGCAAGTCACATAATTAATAAATAGCTTGGTATAAATACAAAGTATTAAAAAGCAGTTTATGTGTACTGTCATTTTTAATCACCAGATTTATGAACAATTATGAGTAACGATGCCCCACAACACTATGAAGTAACAATAGAACTGTGGTCCAGGCAAAGCAAAAGCAGCCCATGGATGGTCCTGGCTACTAGAGATGTCCATAGCTCTTACAAAGCAGATTTGCCCTAAGTACCATATCCAACTCCCATTGCAGTCCAAATGCAAAACACACCTCATAGGTATCAAGGACATGTTTTCCACACCAGAGCAGTTCCAGTGCCACTGACAACCTTACTAGCAAAGCTGGTCTAGAACTCATCACCATAATTCGCTGGACCCTTTGCCAGCCGGTGCATAAATCCCCTCCACTTTTATTCTTAAATCTGACTTTCATTTGTAGCAGTTTTCCTTCTAGAAAGGCTGGGAGGAACAGTACTGACAGAAAGGCTTCTTATTAAGTATTCCTGTGAGAAGACAAACCTTGCTCCTGGGCAGCTAGGAGGGAGTATTTGGTATCACTCCACAAATTATCTGATAATTTGGAAAATTTAAATTGCAGTTAAACAGCCTTTGAGAGAGGCTGGAATGGATAGCTCAAGACCCCAAACTGCATTTGAGCTTTAGGCCCCCAGCACGATTCCCAGCACCACCTGTACCCCAGTACTGTGTGCCTGCACTGGGAGCAGCCCTGGGAAGGCACCACGGACTCGGTGTCCTGCCCTGCAGAGTCTGAACAGAAATAAACTCAGTGTTTATGACATGGGCCCAGTTCTTGGCTCCGTGAACACAAGGTACATTCCACTCTAATTATTCCTAATTGCCATGACCTAATGTGTAAATATTTGCAAGCACGAACGTAAAAGTGCTTCCATACTGTTGGTAGGGCCCCATTGCCAGCTGCGAGGAGCCTCTGCCGCTCTCCAGGCACCCGCCACGGAGCACAGCTCCTCAGCTGACCTAAGGCCTTTGAAGTGAGGGCCTGTCTTGTGTTGTTGAGGTTTTCAACACATAATTGAATGGGAACTAAGGCAGTTCTGATGCCCCAATTTGCACACACTATCTTCCATAAATCTTTCTTTTATCCATTTGTTATTGTTTTCCACAGCTGCTGGATGCCTATCATTGTGCAGCGTGGACCCCACCTACCCTAAATCTGCCTTTGCCCTGTCCTGACTGCTCCCCTGGTACTTAATATTCTGTCTCTTCTCCATCTTGCTTGCACTGTTCTCATTTCAGAGTATTGGAGACCTTTAATTTGGCACAACAACACTAGCTGGCTGTAGAGCAGACATGACCCAAGTGTGTTCTTCTCAAATTAGTCCCTTTTCTTGGTAGAGCCAAACCTGCAGAGAGAGTCAGAGACAAATTCCAGGGTGGTCACGGAGGGGGCTGAGCAGTGGGTGGCACTGGGAACAACCAAGACTTTGGCTGCCAATTCCAGAAATTTCACAGGATGGTTCTGGAGGCAGCCATCCCAGGGCCAAAACCCAGACAATTCTTAAGGTTACCCTGACATGCTGCAATCAAGTTTTTCCATGTCCATCAGCCCTACACTTCAGGTGGGTGTGCCAGGGCAGTCTGGCAGCAGGAACCCCTGTCTGCACAGGTTAGATTTACTGACTGCACCGAGTGCCATCAGCCATCAGGCACTCCTGAAGCTGGAATTATCCTCAGCCTCTTCCACTTGGACCAGTAAATCAGAGCAGCTGAGACACTGTATGCCCACAGTGCTGTAACTCACTTAGTAACTCCCCTGAGGCATCTTGGGCCATAATTTATACAGCTCTGAGTGTTTTTATATTATATAGAACTGAGAGCTCGAATGAAAACCAAACCAAATGAAACAAAGCAAATGCAGACAATGAATAGCCTGAGAAATTAAAATAGCCTCAAAACTTGAAGAACCCAAACCGTCCCCCTAAATGACTCACACTAAAGAGATGCCTCATTTACTAAGTTACAGGAATTGTAAAAATAAGGGCAGATTTAAAGAAAGAGCAAGCTCTCAAAAGATTCATAGGTTACTCAGTTTTTCTTTTAATTCTAACCTCTTGATCCATATTACACAGCAAAGCCATGTAGCTCCTCTAAGGCAGGGCCTTTCAGCTCGTGGTGACAGGGCAGCCTGTTCTTCCTTTCTTTCTTTGAGGATAGGGGAAGTAGGGCTTGGCATTGTCCCCACATAACGATCTGTTTTTCCCTTTTCCATCCCCCAGGAATAAAAACCTTTCCCCCAAAACCTGACACGGAGTATGTCCCAAATCAGGCCTTGTGAGGAGGATGGGGGAGAGGAGGGTGACACAGGACAGGTCACAGAGCTGAGGAGGACAACAGCCCGAGTCATCCTCACTGAATCTTCTCCTTGTCCACTCTCATCATATAGAGCTCATAAGGTTGTGGCAAAGTTGAAATAATTTTTAATGAACAGTAATAGCAACCTGAATTAGCGTAAAAATGCAAGATTATACACATAAAGTCATTCATACTTGTCACAGAGAATACAATGCACACACTCTCCTCTTAGTCTCTATCCATGCCATTTTCCCCAGCATTTTTCTGCAAGCTGAATGGGAGTTTCCTTCTGGGACTAGCAGTCCTCAGCAAACTCTGGGTAATAAATAATAATAATAATAAAAATAAATAAATTGCAAAAGCCCTGGAGGAGCCTGCTTAGTCATCTCATTAAGTGTTACCAACACTTTCACAGTGCTGGACAGGCCTTAGTCATTCCCCCATTCCTGTAAAAGACATGGTTTTCTCATCAATAACCCTCTGCAAAAGGGCAGGAAAGGAATTGCTACGAGCAGAGCAGGGAGCTCCTCTCTGCTCTCTCCCACTGCAGAACAGCAATTAAAGGTTGTTCTGCACTTTGGAAGCCTTTTCTCGTGTTGTTGATTTTAACTACAGAACAACATTTATCATTCCTGATTATCAGTCTGCTCCCACACCACCAAAAGTAGCTGCAGCTCTGTCTTTGGCTATAGAAAGGCATGAGGAGATGCTGTATAGGATCTGGCAAGGCACTACAACTCATTTTTATAGAAATTTGCTTTAAAAATGAGCAAAAGCTTTTCTCCTTTAATGAAAAACAAAGGAGAGGTATCATAATAACAAGTTAAAAAATAAACCCTGAAGGGTTTAAATTCCCAGGTGCTTTGAAGGTAAGTTACTAAAATGCTTTTTGAATTCTAGAGATTGAGTCACATGATTGTGCTGTATCTGACCAGAAGTGTTAATCAGAAAGACCAGTAACAGCCTATCACAATGGTAGTAAGTACATAAATATTATTTGCCATACTTTTTCAATAATCTTATATGTGCCTTTTAACAAGCCCCCATAACACAGAGAACATATGAGCCTGCTCGTATATACCATACAGCAAGGTAGTTAAGAATATACTGCATTTATAAACTATGCACAACTTTATGAGTCTCTAGCTATAATTTCATCATAGCACAGTAATTGGAAAGTCTGCATAATTCTGGAAGGATATGTGTTTTAGTTAAAAGAACACTATTATTGCTAATTGGATACCAAGCTTACATTGTAAATCAGAGCAAAGCATGGGCTCCTAATTACAAACTTTTTTGAAACAAGCACTGTATGTCTTTACATTATTTTTGGCTAACAAGTGACTTAAATAATCTTAGTGTTACAAAGTCCATAAATCTTTTCTTTAGCTGTGGCTGATGAAATGTTACAGGATAAGAATGTGTGTTCCCAAGGTAAATATCTGGCTTGGCAGCCTCATCTCCTACAGTGAATCAAGGTAAAGGAGTATGTAAGTGACTGGCACTGGCACAGCCCCAAGCAGAAAAGGTAAGAAGTAAAAAGCTGGTATTAACTTATGAAGCATGTTGCAGCTTAACACATTTTAAACAGGGTGGGATCACTCTTTGGCATCTGGAGCTAAAAACTTACAGCCGTGTTCTTATGTGGAATGAACTTGTGTATTAGAGTTTTACAACACCAGCAACAAGCTTTTATGAAGTTGTTAAGGTCCTGAATCCAGAGCTGTTATGAGAGGCTCTTTTTAAAATTATTTTTTTTTAAACAGCTTTTCCTCCACGTGCCTTGATCTGCCCTTGGTGCACCTGTGGCAATGGGACAGTACTCACTGCTGAGTGACAGACACCTCGGGAATAAATACGGGACATGATGCTTTGGGAACTCTGCTGGGCTGACAGAAAGTGCCCAAAGCCTCCTCCTATGAGAATCCATGAGAAGAAAACAGTGAAGATAAGTTATGATCTGCCTGTGGAGCATGCATGGGGCAGGCCCCATACCCCGAGCCTGCAGCCAAAGGGCAGGGAAGACGGTTCATTATTCAGGTAATGATCTGACCACACTAGTTTGTTCAGCATGGCCTTAAAGAGGCACTGTCCATGTCAGTGATGGACAGAGTGAAAAATCTTATGCATTAAAAGACGTGAGAAGGAGGCACCTTAAAAAACTGGGTCTCCTGGAACATGGAATGTGGCCTAGGAAGACAAACAATTCAAAATCTGATGTCTACCTTTCATTCTCTCCCCACTGGAAGGAAAATTCATGACTATTTTCAAAGTCTATTGTGAAGACATTAATGTACTACAAATCTCTGGAAATAATTTTGGTATTTCCTTTTGATTCTCTACCTATTTATTAAAGAAAAATGTAATGTAGATTTAGGCATGGTGATGCTGTTCAAATGTCAGCCTGCACAGCATCAAGACAGAGGCCATATGTTCCAGATTTAAAAGCTGTATTCACTTTGTGATGTACCATTCAGCAAGGACTTGCTGTCAGATGAGCCTTCTAATCTGTACAGCATGTTTCCACCTCTTGTTCTTTGGGGAACAGTTGTGCCACATCTCACCAGGTTGCTCAGTAATGGTGGTGCCTTTACAGCCAGCTGGAGAAGAAGAAGTCTCTAATAGTCCCAGATAACCTATGGATCTCATCTAGGCTGAAAAAGTCCCCAGGGTTTTGGAGTTCAGCAGCTCTGCTGGGTGTATGTATTTAACCTTTCATCCTGGCCAGGTTATTAAAGTGAGTTCACTGAACTTGATTCCAGAAGAAAAAACAGAAGCAGCGTGCTTGCACTGTTACAGATGAATAAGTACGGCTAAGTCCTCTTTTATGACCACCGTAATTCCTTTTCCATAAATTCCCTAACCTCAAATCACAGCTGTGAATGCCTCTGACAAACAAGACTTGTCTGCATGGAAGTAGAACATTGCAGGCTCCACTTGGCTTGTGCCTGTTTGTTAATGCAGGACCTGAAAATTATTTCCGTCACAAATTCAACCACAATCTTCTCCATCCAGGGTTAACCCAGGCTCAGTCATGCAGTGTAGATGACTCAAAACGTGTGATTAAAAGCACAGTGCTACAGGCACACTGGCCATGGAAACTGGCTTGGAGCCTTCTCACCACCACCAATCCACAGCATAGATTTACCCAAAAAGCTACGTATCTAGGATGGTCAAACATGAAAGACAGACAACAATTACACTGCAGTGTCAGAAAGAGAGACCCTAGATGAGTTTCTCTGTGTTGACTTGACCATCTTGTTCAGGCTCAAGCCTTTAACATTATGAACGGTCTTTTAGGACATTCCTGATAACTGTAGATAGCATGACAATACTTTGTTCCTCCCACAACTGGATTAAGTATGACAGTATGGGGAAAGGTCCTTTTTGAAGCTTCTCCTCAGTGTCAGGTTGGCAGGTGTTTCTCACTGACCAGAAGAACTGGGAATTATTCTGGAACAGGAAAAAGTCCTTTGAGACAAGAAGAAAATGTCAACTGAAAACCTTTAACAGGAAAAGTACAGCAAGCCTTAGACTAAATCATAAGATTGTGATTGTAAAAGAAGAAAAAAAAGGGACAAAGTCAGATGTGGACATGTAGAACAGACAGCAGGACATGACTCATTGTCTTCTGGACAACTTTAGTTCTTAATCAGAGTCTCCAAAGAGAATTCACCAACTCCAGCAAGAACACATTTCTATGAAACTGAGCACAACATGTGCTCTTCATCACCTACAGACACCCAGGAGGGAGCGGGCACACAGGAACAAGAGGCAAGCACACACAGCTCAAACCTCACTGGAAGACAATCTGGATCCACCTCACACCACCTCATGGGTACATGGAAACGCTCTCTGGGAAGCTCTCAACTCAGCAGCAGAGGGAAGATTTATTATGCCTGACAAATAACCTTTCTCCACAGAGCAGAATTTGTTGTACTAAAAAACCTAATCAGACAGCCACAGACTGCACCTTCCAGACTCCACCTGCAATGGATTTTTTGAAACTTGCAGGTAACTGCATTTTATGATTTTATTTTTGTCCTGTTATTCTGAAAATTCTGATTTTTTTAACACTGCTTGAAGTGAGTCATTAATTTCCACTGCAACTAGACCAAATTCTTCACCTAAATCCTTATTTAAACACCTTTAGAAGTAGTCTGTTTTTAAAGGTTCTCAACACTTTGAAAAAAATTGAGGTGTTCTTCATCAGACACCACTTCTCTCTTTAATCAAACTGTGTATTTCTGTCAACTTGGAATATTTTGCTTTCAAGTAAAAATCTGTCCTCTCTATCCTTTGTGCTGACACTTGGTTCATTCACTGGTTGTTTCCTAACAATTTTTTGGGGGGCACAGAAATTAAAATGTCCCTGTTGAAATAAACATGTTCCTTTTCTTACAGACCACCTGACTACAGCAGCAAGGCCGACTTCCCATGAAATAATTAGAAGAATTGCTTCAAGATTGAGTCAGGTGAAATGGGGGAGCAGCCCTGCCTGTGACAGAGCAGAGAGAAGCAGCAGGAACACAGCAGAGTCTCTGTTTTGTGCAGAATATCCCGAGAGCGCTGCCCACTAACTCTGCTTTCCAAACAAAGTGAAATGTTTTGCCAAGAGGGATTGAAAGCCAACTATTAGGTCTGCCATGTGCATGTCGTATGTGTATGGTGTAGGCTAAGCCCAAGTAACACATGACATTCCCATTAGCTTTTGTTAATTTTTACATCAGAGTAAGCCAAAATCTTAAGAATATTAACCTCTGTTCCTTCTAAGTGTTCCTTAATTCTTACTAGAACAATTTTGAGGGTAGTTTTGCAAGCTTATTTTTCTTCTTTGGATGGATACAAAAATTTTTCTGATGAAAGCTTCAGGCTTTTTTAATTAAAAACAAAACAAAACAAAAAAGCCAACAAACCCCAACCCTGTAACATTATTTTCCTTAAAGAAACTGCCAAAACTCTAGGAATCAAATTACAGAACAGTAGAAGATGTCACAATTTCAGCTTTACTCTACCTACCCAGGGAACCTGAAAGCCCCTCTGAGGTGATGAGTTGATGGGTAACAGCACAGTTCTGCACTGAGGAGGGAATTTCTACCAGTATGTAATGAACTTGGTGAAAGTGAAGCTTATGAGCATATGTAATGGATTTCTGTGTTCTTAAAAGATGGAAAATAATTCTTTTTGCCTACTGCTGAATAACTCCTATGCACAAACCTACAGCCACCTCAGAAAGTAAAAAGGCCGGGGGTTTCTATCTGTGGTCTGCAGAGTGTTGAGGTTAACTCTGCAAGACTGCCATAAAACACCATCACAAAAAGCTGATTACTAGTGGACATACATTTGCTATTCAAGAGTCTGCAATCCTACTCAGCCATTTTTTTAAAAACCTAAAAACAAAACTACTTCAGGGTCACAGGGCCTGATTTTGGCCTTCTTCACTCATGATACTGTTTCTACTTTCTTAATTGACAGACATTCTTCATTCCTAAGCCTCACTGTTTTAATGGCCATTGACTTCAGGAAAATAATCTCTGTTACATTCAATAACTGCTAACCCCATTTATCCAACCAGTAAATAATCCCTCACTCTCTCCTCCTCCCTCCTCAGCTCCCAGGTTATTACACTGCAACATCTTGGCTCTATGCCTATTTAATCTTGGTAATAATGACCAAAACCAGAGTGAATGCACAGATCTCAGTACCCTGATTAGGATCACCAGCCAACTAAACATAATGCACAGACTTCATTAGAAAAAGAAGGTTCTGCCAGAGGTTGCCATATTCAATCGGAACTTTTAAATTTTTTAGGATTTAATGTTATCATCAAAAGTTTAGATCCCACTGGACTTTGTATGGCAACATTTATTAGTTTTTTTCCATTGTTAGAGGCAAATGAGAGAGTGGGGGTTCTTCCTTTATGCATTACCTTATGTCAAGAATGATGATTCTAGAAAACCATTAGCAGGAAATGCAGAGTGATTACAGTACAATACCTTACAACTGACAAGATTCTGTTCCTGCTCCAACAAATGAGAAATGCTGGTAGGGCTTCACAGTCACATCTCTCAAGAAACTGGACAGTCCAAATATAATCTCTGGGTGACGTATTTTTGGTGCTTTTTGTAGTAGCATTTAAGAGTGCACTCACAATGGCTTTCTGTGACAGTGGCCAAACATTTACTGACCAGAACTGTACAGTCTAAAGGTTTCCTTTGCCAGTCCCATGCTGCAAATAACCAGGCTCCAGGTGTACAGTCCAGTTTACCTTGGCAAGGAGAAGATGGCAAACTAATTTATGCAATCCAACTACCACCACAACACGTCTTGACCTCTGATGTGCAATAGTTACCATTTAAATAATAACCCCCATTACTTGGTCCCAAAACAGTGGATAGCCAAAAGATTCACTGCAGTTATGTCATCTATCCCACAATATATGTGAGAAAGACAGGAATTAATTTGGTTCCAGTGCACACTGACTGGGTGATTACTCTGCAGATGGGGATTTTGTTGGCTGGCAGAGACTTTTCTTCCACTGATGTTGCTGCTACGTAAACGATGTAAAGCCTGAGGGGTTATATGCAGTTGGTAAAAGGGGACAATGCAGATACGTTTTTAAATAACGCTTTGCCACGGTCCTGCCTTAAGTAGATTTAAAACAGATTAGAACCTTACTCTCTTTCGCAGGGGCAGTGTCAGCAACGCTCCAGGTGCTGACAGAAATACCGAACTGCCAGCCTCTGCTGTAGATGGCTTGAGGTATCTCAGTTTGTGCTGACATGTCTCTGCTTCATGGCCACTTTACAGAAAGAATAACTTATCTTATCAATAGGTTACCTTAATGAAAGCAACCTGGCCTTCCTGAAACACTTAGGTGTGCAAGAGAGACGGACTTCTCTATACACAAAGAAAATGCCAGGCAAAATGACCAAGGATTTCTGGTTGCAAAGATTAAGTTATGAAAGCTTTTATGAAAGCTGGCAGCTAAGTAGGGGGGAGACTGAAGAAAAGACATCACTAGATGAGTATCTCTCCCTAGACATCAGAGAACCCTCTCAGCCTCAAGACAACCAAAGGAAAATGGGCTGGGTTAGCTCTGCTGTCCACAGATCTGTTTTTAGGTTAACTAATGTATCTCCTCTACAGAATACTAAAGAATCCCTTAGTGTAAAAACGTCTGTGGGACAGGATGATACTGTACAAAGTGTTTCTGTCTGCTGCCTCTGCCCATAGCAGAAATTAAATCCCTTTGTCCAGTGGACACTGGAGGGAAGGGGGCTGGGCAGGAATTGAGGGAGAAGGGATTTGCCCGTGCACATGGGTTAAAAGACATTTAATGAATCACAGAAAACAACAGCTTTACATAGCAAAAGCATTCCCTCTCCCTCTGCTTTTCCACATAAATTATGTGAACATATCATCAAAACATGATGATTTTTATTTTCATAAATGGGGCCATATGTCAGTTAAAACAGAAAATGTGTGCTGAACTGTGATGTGGGTTACATGATACACTTTAATTGGATGTCACTGTAATGTAAACAGCTTTACATAAAACTCAGCCTAAAAGAAAACTTTTTTAAATTGTCAAATATTAGTTGCTAAACCAACTTGATGCTGCATGTGTCTTTTGCATTGTCTAGTCAATCAAATGATACCAGGCATGAAGGGTCTGCATTCTGATCCCACTTGCAGCAAAGCGAGCCACAGAGACGTTGCTATGGTACTTAAAGTAGGGAGCCAGAGACAAAGGACTTTTTTTGCACAAACATTTTTGCCTAAACTTTCCATATAAGAGGATTATATTTTTTTTTATTGCAAATATAATTTGTTCATCTAAACATTTAACAAGTGCAGTTCACTTGTGGTCAAGCCTGTAGGCCAACATCTCTTTTTTGCAGTGGGAGAAATCCTACTCTGAAAAAAACCCCAAAAACCCAAACCAAGTACTATATACACACTCATAGAGGCAAAACAGCCAACTTTCCCTTATCCAACACACAACTGCAGCTACCCACATGGAAACAACTTTCATAAACACACACTACCATAATAATGAACAGCTGAAAATGACAGGATTAAACAAAATTTTAAAATGCAGCTTTGGTAATGTCGATAAAATATCAACCACTTATATTGGGAAACATTAACAAGTCAGTATTTGCTAGCAGATCCCACAGGGTTACCACAGTCATTTTCTCTGTATAAACACAGGAAAAACACAGTCATGTCTCACCTGCTGCTCTGTGGTAGATGCCGGCAGAGGCTCATTCTTTGATGCCACTGGCTCTGCTATCACAGCAAAGCTCAAATAGAACATTTTGAAAGACACCATAAAGTTCAATTCCAAGTGAAACTCATTCTTACCACCTTGCAGCAATAAACTCATACTTGACTATCAGATATGCAGCTGCATAGCACTTGTGACCTCCTAGAAGTACTAAGACATGCCAAACAGAACTGCTGGCATCAACACATACTCACCATAAACCACTGCTGAGTTTATCAAATACCTTTGGTTTCTTGTAGCAATTCAACAGTCTTGCAGGCACACATTGCTGTATAGATACTCTCCAATCTTAAATGTTATCCCTAACACTTAAGGCAGAACTCCACAGCATGGTTAGAAGCATTCCCTATAAGCCACCCCACCAGAATCCATGGTCTGCTTTGTAGGAAAAATACCAGCTACTGTTTCTTTGCCTGTAGGTTTTACCGTGAATCACTGCACCTCAGGGATGGCAGGAGCCCACACGATGCCACCCCAGACCTGGATTCTCCTAAACCAAAAGAAGCTGCATGGTTCTCTCTGAGAACCATCTAACACATTTTCGAATTATTTCCAGACCACCAACAAAGCTGCTGGAGAAAAAGGGGAGCAGTGTTGTATTACAAAGCTTCTCCTCACAGTTCCTGTTACTGGTTATTGGACATCATTACGGCTCTTGTAACAACGGCAGCGTAAATCAGCAGGCAAAGGCTGAATATAATGTTCTATCCTTGTCTCTTGATGAAAATTCCTGTCCAAAGAAGGGATAAAATAATATATTTGTTTTAAAGAATCACTTTTTCCCCTGAGTTTATTTTGGTTTAATTTAGCAGAATGCATAAAAGAGGGATAAAAAAAATTCATAAAGCCAAGAAAACCACAAAATCCCCTTAAAAAATGAGATTTATGTTCAAGTTTGAAATGGCATAAACAGACATTACAAAAATCATCTCTGTTCCAATCAGAGTCATAAAAATTGTCTTAAAAATATTAAGGCTGTAAAAATTGAAGATGACTGGTTCTGCAGCCCAGTTGGCTCGTGCTAACTTAGTGTTTGGTATTCAAATGTAAGTGGCACTGCTGGTTCTTCACGTGCTGCCTGTCCCTTCGGCTTGCCCAGAGAGATCACAATGAACGCAAGGCGGAAGCAAGTCCATGTGGCTGCCCCCCAAAGTGTGCAGCACTCAAGCTGACCCCAAATGCAATGCCAGGGGACAGAAGGGATCAGACAGCTACCTCCAAAGCAATGTGCCTCATGCACTGGCTGGTCCTTATGGGAAACTTCTCCTCATCACAAAGAAAGCTTAGGGGAGGGATACTGCTCTAAAGCATCATTCTGCATGTGAATATCTGCTGAGATGGAAATCATCTTGAAACACGTACTGGAGAATGAAATAATATTTGAGAATCTTATTTTTCTGGCTACACTGAACTGGGCACCCACTATATCAGCCCATAAACTACAAAAAAAAAAAAAAAGGGCAAAACTTGCATAATCAAGCTGCCATAACTGCAACAGCACAAACAGAAAAACCCAAGCCAGAATGGCTTTTATCCCTTTTATCAGGAAGACTTTTGACCTGAGCAGAGCAGTAACGGCCCTGCATCCCCAGAGGACACCAACTGCTCCCTGTGTGTCCAGGTACGTCCATGCAGCACTGCCCAGCTGCCTGTCTCACACCTCCCCAGCTGCCCATTAATCAGATGGATGCTTTTAACAAAAGCTCATTTACACCAGCAGCATATAAATCCCATGCATGGGGGTGGGCACTGCCCCAAGCAGAGTCTCACCAGGGATGGCTGCTGGACACAATATTTATCCCAGACACCCAGAGCCTGCAGCACTCATCCCTACATGGGTCTGTCCCAGCAGTGGTGCCAAGGCTTGTAATGGGAGAGGCATTTTGTCTTTGTCCCTCTGGCACAGCCCTGGCAGGCCAGAGCCCTGCTATTCTTTTATGTACCTTTTCATCTAGCAGCAGGATCCAGCATTCCAGTGTCATGGAATCCCTCTCAAAACGAGGCCTAGTTAGGGTCCAGTTGTGCAGGAATTCACAAGAACGACTAATTCAGACCCTACAAAAATCATCCCCTTTCAACTGTTTTGGAAGTATGGGAGAAAGCAACACCTATTGGAGTTATGGAGACTCATTCCCTGTCAGCAACATCACGGGCAGTGTACAGAGGAGAATGAGCACACAAAGATGTGGCAGCAGGTGAATGATTTAACTCTGACTTGGTTGTTGGTATGTGAAGCATGACCCTAATTCAGGGAATGTAGATCCCCTTCCTTTTGAAGAACCATGCTGGGGAAGGGGGTGGAGGGAATTTGCACACAGACATATTTGTGTATGCTTACATATAGGCACACATGCATGCACATACATGTTTATGCTTCATAATATGCCCAGAATAAAAGACAGTTGTCTGACAAAATTACTAAATTTTCTCTCCCTTACAGCAGCGCTGCCAATCCAACACGAGGCATTCCATCTTTCATATAGAATTCAGTAAACATATCAATCCAAACCCAAGAGCCATAGCCAAGGTATCAATAACAGTGACATATTATGAAACTTTCATTCCCTTTCCCCCTCCCCTTCTACCCCAGTAATAACTGTCAGGCAATCCTGGCAATTTCACAAGCATAGCAATGATTCAGCTGGCAGTTTTCAGTGGATTATTGTGGCCAATTTGGAAAAACACTCTAATAAGCATTACTTTCCAGAAACCAATATAAATCTGGAAGAGGGGATTATTAAACCCAGGGAAACTATAACAAAAGACATTAATTGCATTTTTGGAAGGAGCTTTTGAATTAAATTATTACCTGCTAGTTTATAAGGAAAATATATAGATAAACCCACTACCGTGACAAGAATTTATTTATATTGGCCACATATACCATAGGAAATTTACACACCAACACTATGCTCATTTATGGCATTATAGAAGCATATGTATATTTTCAGGCAATTAGGATTATGTTGTTTACTCTCACATCCACACATATGCACACAAGTGATGGTAAGTAAAGCAAAAGATCAAAGGTAGGAAGGATCACAATGAATTCCAAGCCACGTGTTTCTGTACTTTTACATATATGTTAAGGTTTCTAGACAGTCTTACAACAGAATACAGCAGTTTCTTAAACTACAGGACTTGGATAGATTTCTCTAACTTGCTTCTAATTTGCTGCTTACATCTGGTTTTTTAAAAATCACCGTCATGCTCCAAAGTCTGTTGAAGTATATGAGGAGCTTTCTCTTGACATCAGTAAAGGCTGGATCAGGCCATGACTACAGAAAGATTAATCACTGCCTCTAAAGTTTGTGTCTTTGGGAATTGTGTGAGAAGAACGATAGAACAACCACAAGCCATTTTGGAAGTTCCAACACTAAATGACTAAAGGATTCATCCCACGGTTAAATAACAGTTTTGAAAACAAAATAATGTATTCTTACAATAATATGATGTAACCTCTGATTTTCTCATTTTCCCTTTGTGAGACTGTTAGCTCGTATATGTGTTCTTCACATTTCGTCTGCATTCTCCTTGTATTTGTCTTTCCAAACATGTAATGAGTAACTCTGGAAGTAAAGGAGAAACTCTCTCCTTTCTCACTGAACTTAATTCCTCAAAGGCAGCAAAAAGGTAGTGTGATGAGCAAATATTTAAATAACAAGAGATCTATATAGCCACAAAAGAATGGTCACAAAGACTGCATTTGTTTTGATAACTCAAAAAAAAAGTAAAGACCTAGGATTTTACACTCCATTATTATTAATGAAAGACCAGAACAAACACAGGAAGCCAATCTCCAAAACAAAAACTGCATAGGACACTGCTGCTAAAACCCAAAGTACCAGCCAAGGAGGCAACAAGATCAGAAATATCCAAACAAAACACATGCAAGGCCTGTGGCTGAGCCACAGGACTCCCACATAGCTACCTTTTGCCTTCCTGAAGGGGAAACAGAGCCCATGTCCTGAACCCAAACATGATCACCACCTCTCCTATGCCAAACACCAGCTCTATCTACTACCCCAGCTCTGACACTTCCAAGCCTCCAGGCTTCTATAAATGTAAGTGTTCTTCACAGCTCCTTTCCTGTTCTCCACGAGCTCCCTTCAGAGAGTGACTATTACAAAAGTTGGGTGAAAATTCTCTGCTGACCTTGGCAGTTGCCAAGGTCTCCCCACACTGTCACTGGGGTTAGACAGCCCCCCAGGATGCTCACTCTCCCACAGCATGTGGCTCCTTGCAGGCTTATGGCAGCATCACCCAGAGCATGCTGATGGGATACAGCTAAAACATGGGCCCAAACCTCATTATCAGCTGTCAGTTTTATTAATTCCTGACTTAACAATACACTGTGCCAATATATAACGAACTGTCCTTTCCCCACTAATTCTTACTCTAATTTTTTATTTCCTGGTTACCCCAAGACCAAAAATTAAAACAATCACCATGTGGTGAAGTTAGAATTCTGCATCTACCATGAAACAAAGAGGGGTGGGTTTACAGAAGAAGAAAGGATAAAGGAGTTGCTCCCTTTCTTTTCCTTTTAGCAGCACACATTGATACACTCAGATAAGACATGTCCTCTCCCCTTGTCACTTCTCAGTCCCCAAATGATCACCAGGCATGTGTTGTCTGCTGACTTTGAGGAACACTTGGCCTTCAGTGGGATATGACTGGCTGTAACAAAAGGCTCCAACGTCTTACACTATTTTGCCTTAACCACTGCTCTAACGTGCAATTACTACGGAATTCACTGAGAAAACAAAGTTCCTGGGTTATTCATGCTGCATTTTTTCCCTAAACCTGAACTAAAACCTTCAAAGCCTCCCAAACTGAATCACCAGACTGAATCACCCAGTTTCCAAACATGTGGGGAGCAGCATTCAGAGGTGCTGTACACGGGAGCTGTGGAAAGCACAGCCCAAGCAGGGGAAGTCATCCCCTTCTGCAGCAGAACCACTCAGAGTCCTGGGAACGGGGCATTGATTATTGAGCTTGTATCATTCTGACCCTGGCTGTGCTCCTGCCTGTTTGTGGTCAATGGGAATTTTGCCCCTGCTTTCAGCACAGCTGAAATTTGCCTTTAGGAATTGGCAGAGGCTTGAAGTTTGTAGCTGGGAAGACTCCATGCAGGCGCATGAAGGATGGAGACCCTGCTCTGCCTGGAGACCACAGGTGGGGACACTGGGGAAGTAGAGGAATCTCTTCCTCACTGGATGCTCCAGAGTGGACAGGACAAAGCCAAGTGCAGGTGGGAGAAGAGCTACAGTTCCACCTGGGAGTGCAATGGCCACTCTGGCTGCACACCCAACAGCAGAGCTGACTTCTCATCAGGAAGTCTTTCTACATATCTAGCAGAAGAATCAGCCCCTTTGCTCTCAGCCCTTCCCATCCAACTCTCTTCCCCTCACAGAAGCACAACGACTTGATGGCCAAAATGATGTGTCTATAATTTCTACAACAACATTATGAAACAGTTCTCAAAATTTATCAGAACCAGACTCAGGTCATGAATAAAGCCACTGTACACTGATAAATGTTGTAAAGGACTAGGAATCGGGATTTAAAAGCTCACTGCTCTTCATCCTTCATAATCTAAGTGAAAATTGGCTGCAATTAAGTCCTAGAAATTACAGTCTAGATATTGCTGTTTACTCATAACTTCTTTTAAGCTACGTTTACCTGCATTCTATATTTACCATTTTCTGAAGTATACACCAGTGTCTTTGACTGCACAGAAAGACAGAGTTGAAACAATGAAACATTTTCAGTGAGTGAAGCACTGTAATCAAAAGCACTCAATTTAATATACAGGTTTGATAGTCTGTTTTGTCTAAGGTGGCTATTTTGCACAAGGTTTTTTTTTTTTGGTTGTTGCTTGAAATGCTTCCTGGACAAAGCACCACAGATTTAGAATGACACATTGCCATGTTTTTAAGGAAAATATAGTTTTGTTTAGGCTACAATTAGATGCTTTCACAATTTGTCTCTGGCAAACCGAGACTAAAAACTCCAGAGTCAATTTGTTTAGTGTGAACTGAAGTAACATCTACCTTAAAAAAGAAAACTTTACAACAAAAGAGCCTTCATCATAGTGAGACCTAAGAGCTTTCCTTCTAAAAATACAGGGCTGCCATGCGATTCTTAACTCACACCAGTTCACAAGGCTACGAGCCATGTATTGTTTGGAAGCCATGGGGGTAAATCAAATTATCATGAATGACACTAATGATCCCATACTTTCCTGAACATAATGCACCTTATACAGTCTTGCCTTTAGGGACTATTTTTTATATATATAATTAGTATAAATGGCTTACTCCCCCTCATTTGTTGACTTTACAAAGAAATGCACTCAGGTACAGAGTCTGCCTTTCCCAGATTAATTATGGGAACCAAACCAGCCGTGCCTATCGTGTGAGAAGTCCTCAGGTAATACCTGGGAAAGCCCTGAGTGCAATAAATGGAGGAGGAGATCATAAAATGCATAAAATTACTACCCTCTACTGGATGGAGCCAGAGCAGCTGAGCTGTGTCAGTGGATCCTCAAAGCCATGATTTAATACAACTCCTTTCACAGTGGCTGGGCTTGTTTGCGTTTGTATAGCAATGGATCTAAATGTAGTTGTCAAAAGGAATTCCTGGGCGATCAGGGTATGCTGCCCTTGGACAAGGCCAGAATTTTTGCTAAGCACAGGTCAATTATAAGCACAACATACAAAAAAAAGCAAAGGTTTTATAATGAGACAAGACAACCATCACAGACTTTCAGAAATCCAAATGGTTTCTTTGCCTTGCACTTTTGTTTCCCAGCAAAATCAGGCCAGATCCCAGCTGGTAAAAACTGGCAAATTTCCATTATCCTGTGGGTCATTAACTCTGAAAAAAGGGCAGTTTCAAAACCAGTTTTGTGCATAGTGTTAGTTTCTGTCAGCGTTGCTATAAACAATCAAAATTGAAAGTATCTGGTATGACTACAATACCCATTTTTTTCTCTTGCCATTCAGAGATGTGGTCCAACCCTGATTTTTGTAAAACAATTGACACGTATCAGAAGCTCTATCTGACAAGCTGAAATATTCAACCCGAACTTGTAAGGTTGCACCCTCTTGTCTACCTATAACCATCAGATAAATTCTCCATGGCAGTGCTTCAAGCAGCTAAAGGGAACAAACACCTCATTCAAAACGGCTGGCACAAACAAAGCAAAAAATTGACCAACATAAGCCCAGGTACAGATTTAGCAGAGATGTCTACAAAGGATGCAGTTTCTTTCCCTCTCCCCAGGTTTTGTTTAGCATCATCTGCCTGTGCTCCTGTACCTGTGCAGCTCCTACATGCCCAGGGCTCCCTGCCACAGCTGAATACAGACCCATCCCTGAGGCTCGGGGACACCCGCCACTGCACACCAAACAATCTGGACCCAACACCTGAACTTCACTGCCTGAATTTTGAGTAAGTTGGACCAGGAAGCTGCAGGTGAAGCTGCTGTTGTGTTCAACAGTCTCCCTCGGCCCTGTTTCACAGCAGAAATAAAACATCCATGTGTCACACGCAGTGGTTTCTGGCACAAAGCTCTATGAGGTGCATTAGCATTCACTGGAATCACTAGCGAAGCTTTCCTTCATGGTGAGGAGAAACTTTTTGTTCTCCTATAAAGGTCAAACCTGGTAAAGGCAAAGTAAAACAAAAGGTATCTTTCTTGGCAAAAGGACTCCCTAGCCAGTCATTCCCCATTTCACACCTGCCACCATGAAATGCAAGCATCTGTTTGTGAAATGGTCTGAGAGTCTGGCCTGGGAGGACAGTGGGGTCCCCAGCCCCGGGGATGCTAAGCACCTGGTGCTCTGCATGGAGACTATCCTCAGCTACCTCATAGCATCATTAGTACGACAAAAATATACAAATAATACCTTCAGAGTGCAGACATCTGAAGGCTTAAACTGTATCCCTTTGCCTGCAAATGCACTTCCTTCTCTTACACCCTAGTAATGCAATAATCTGTTTTCAGAGAGTGGCAGAAATATGAAGTAATTTTGCATTCAAAATTATTCCCTACATTTTTTTTTCCACTTTTTAAAGACAATCTAGCTTATGTTACTCATATAGTTGGGCATCTTCTATTTCCACTATGAAATTATTCCACTCTAAAATAGAACTCCTTCTTGGGAAAACTTTACAGAAAAGTTCTCCTTTGCCTGATTTTGCTTCATCATCCCTACTTGTTTTCTATTCTTTCCTAAACAATCCCTCCCTTTCCTTTTCTCTCCACCCCAGCCTCAGTTTAATTCCTTTCATCTTTCCTTAAAAGACTGTCCCTCTGTCCCCTTAATCATTTTTTAATTTCCCATCCTTTAGGCGAGTGCCAAAGATGTTAAAATGAGAAATGGATGCTTGCCATAAAGGAACAGAACTCCTGTAACTCCAAAACAGTTGAAATCATGAGGACTTGCAGGCCATTACCCCATTATGCGAATGGTATTTTTACAGCACTAGAAATGAAGTAATGCAGCTACAAATATTCATGTTTTAAACGTGCTGTCATTCTAGTGGCCCAGCTAAAAGTTGCCTGAGAGGTACTGAGGAAGGCTGGGGGTATCACAGTCCCCTGAGAAGAAGACCCAAGCTTCACAAAGGTTCCTTCCATTCTGATCCATTTAACTTTGCTCAGTGTTAAAAAGTCTTTTCATTACAAAGTCCTAGATTTGCTGCTTTTCAATATCCATCTGTGAGGAGGGATGATGCAGAATCCCCCATCCAGCCTTTCCTGTGATGTTCACTGTGTACCTCCAATACCTCTCCCTCTAAATGCAGCACTCTCTTCACACCTGGAAGTATTCCTGATTGCCTCCTTTCAAAATGTGAACAGAAATGGTCAGTGATCAGCTGAGATAATTTTGTCACTTCAGCTCAGAAGTAAGGTGTATGGAGGACGAGGTTTGCCAATCTGAAATGTAAAACATGCTATGTACCACCTACCTGGCTAAAAGACTTACACTGACTAAGCTGGTGTGCTCTTTACATCTGATGCGTGTCTGGTTCCTGGGTGTTGTCATCTTTTCACTCTTTGGCCTTGAAGACAAAGCATGACCTAAAAATGTTCAGCTGGACCTAAGTACTGTAAACAGTGAACTCTGAGATCACCACAACCATGCAATTAAAAATGTCATTACATTTGAGGATACGCAGGAAGATAAAACCCCGTGAGTAACTGTGATACTTAAAAACATTTTCACACAATCTGCTTTTTTTCTGATCTCCCGTATCTTTTCTGAGGGAACAGTTTATTACATGGAGGCAAGTGGGCAACACGTCAAGCAATAGATGTGGTTTTGTTGAGAGCATCCCACACAGAGTCAGGGCCAGTGCTGTTTTGTGAGTGCAAGCAAGTACCACATCTATCTCTTGCCAGGTCCCTTATCCCTGTAGTACTTGAATGTGTTTTCAAGCATCATGACTTCTGCCATTCCATGAGCAGCCCTCTGGGCCTTGTTTTATGTGGAGACAGTTTGCTTGAGGTCTGCAGGGAAGCAGGTTGAGACTGTGCCTCTTTGTAAAGAAAGCAGAGCAATTTCTACAGCTGGCCAGTTCCTGAGCAAAGGCAGACAAATGTAGTTGCACCCAACTTGAAATCAAGGGGAAAAAGGGCAGGATTTGTTTCACATGACTGAAAGGTCCTGACTTACAAGTCCCAGTGTTGACACTACAGCTTCCCCGAAGGCACGGGCAGAGAGGCGCTCTGCCTCCGCCTGTACTGAAGGATTATTGTAAGGTGCTGCCTGGGCTCAGTGACCCACGTGGCCCCACCAGTTCTGCCTTGTGCTTTCCTTTTTGTAATACTCCATCTTCCTCACTCTCTCACTGAAACAGGGTGAAATCATATCAACATGGATACAGCAGATTAGTTTTACAAGGTTCCCACCAGTCTGACATTCATCAGCTTTCTAATCTCGTGGTAACACAATCCCCTTTACAAGTGTGCGCTGGGGCAGCGCTCACGCTCTCAGGCCGAGGGCTGCAGGTTAAACTGATACCCAGGTCCTGCATTCCACCAGCTGCTGATTGACTGACCCTGTTCCTGGCATTCCCAGGGTCTGGCAGCCCTCCATGCAAGGGTTAAAGGGAAGTTGTAAGCAATGGTTCTAAAACACTTGGAAGAACCTCCTTGAATCAAAACCATTTCATGAAAGGCTCTCTGCCAGGCAATAAAATACTTTTTGATGGACTCTTATTTTATCATTACCCATGTAAGAAAAATGTATTGCAAGAATCCCAACACAATTCAGGGAAGTAATCATTTGCAGATTTAGTAGGCATTCTCAATTGGCAAAAATGAAAGATTTATTGTAGGCATGATGAAACAAAGAGCAGTTGTGCAAACTTTACTGAGCTGGATTATGAGAACATGCTTTTTCCATTTCCCACTTTTAAATGCCTTGGATGCAGTTTCAAAAGACAGATCAAGATCAATTATTTAACACTGCAGCTCCACTGTACCTGAGCAGAGGATCTCTTCACACATATGTTATCTGTACACAACAATAAAAGAAGGAGATGGAGGGAAGACACTGATATAGACAGCTAAGGCAGACTTTGAAATAAAACTCCTATTGTTCCTTGACTCCACAATCGGCCAGGGATGTAAATAGAAAAGTCAGGCACTGACAAATGCCTGAGATTAAATGCACAGCTATTTGAAATGCAGCCATTTCTGACTTACCCAAATACAGAAAATACAGGTGTCCTGAAGACAGAACACAGGGCACTGAATTTTCTACAGTGGTGACATTTTCTTTGAAAGCCACAGAACAGCTGAATAAAATCACTGTCTTGCACACCTCTACTCATGAGAACAACGTTCTGAAGCAGAAAGGACTTTCTGGTAAGCAAAGGTGCACAGTCTCACACTGACTTTACAAAATACGTGAAAGAGAAAATACCTTGGTGTCCTGGTTTGAAGGATAGGTGTCTGCTAAGGAAGGCAGGAGCCTCCCTTGGAATGGAAAATGTAAACCCTTTCCCTCCGAATTATTATAATTTTGAAATTAATGGGCTCTCAGGCAAAGATATGGGAAGAGGAATAACAGTTCTTTACTAGTATTTATAATAAAGCAAAAAAACAACAACACCTATGGCGCTAACAACAAAACAGAACCAGGAACCCTGTCTCAGCCCTCTGGGCCTGCAGGCACTGTCCCCTTCGGCAGGGGGCGCTGGTGGCGCTCAGTGGGCAGGGCAGGTGCGATGATTCCCCCGCGGCTGCAGGGGGCGCTGTGGCGCGAGTTCCAGCAGCGCATGGCAATGGCGGCTCCAGCGGGAGGGAAAAGGATGGAAGAGAGAGAGAGAGGCTTTGCTTCACAAACGCCCTGGGACAGTCGGTCCTGGTGCCCCAGCAGGACTCCCGGAAGCAGCAAGCTCGGACAGCAGGACATCTTGGCAAGCAGGGGGTGCAGGGCTACAGTGCAGCAAAACCCAGAGCAGTGCCGAAGGAGCGGCAGGGGCGGGACAGCAGCAGCCCAGCTCCCAGCAGGGCAGGGAGAGGCGAGCTCAGGATCCCGGGCACCCGAGCAGATGGCAATAGGTCCCAGTTCAGGGCAGAGGCTCACCCCACAGCAGAAGCAGCAGCTCTGAGTGGGAGTCCAGTGGCAGCAACAAACTCCTCTCCCCAAGCAGCACCTCCGAACATCTTCCTCCAAAGCCGAGAGTGAGAGTAGCTGCTCCAGCCCCACCTTTTACCAGCCGAATGCTGGAGAGATCTCCGTCCCTCCGAGAGAAACTCCCAGATAAGAGAACTGCGAACAGATGCCTTTCTCTCTAGCTTGGCCACTTCTTTTGTTCTTCTTAAGTACCCAGTCGTTAGTGTTCCCTAACAACTCATGGGAAAAAATTCTATATGTAAAAAGGAACAAAAGGAAAGAAAACCTAACCCCCAACACTTGGGAAGGAGGATATCTTTTCCTCGCCTCTTCTGCCAGGCACTCAATGTGTTCTTTACGATGACGCCAGTTTAAACAGGGAGAGAAAGCAGCAGAGTAATTTGACTTAATTCAGCTGTATCTGGAACTTGGGCACAAGAGTTTTCACCACACAGGAAATGCCGTTGGCAGGCAAAAGATTGAAAAAGCTTTGAGATTCTCAGCAGAAGGAATGATTAGAGATGCAAAATAGCATTATGGGCACATTAAGTTATTGGCCTCGGTACCTCACTGTGATTATTCACCCTCACTGTGCTCCAGAGAAATTTATTTCATTGTACTTGTAAGGAAAAGGAGATCTAAGGTGACAATATCCCAAAGTGTTCACGAAATTTCAGTAACTCAGTTCCTGGTCTGAGAGGAAGAGGACCTCAAGTTCAGAGATCCCCTATTAGAGCAGGGCACCTCCAAAACAAACCTATCCAAAACCAGGCCTGCTTTTGGAAATAGCTCAGAATGAGCTGTCAGATGCCAGTAGGTCACATTTTGGTATATTTAGCTTAACCAGCACATTGTTTTTTATCAGGCCCACTGGACTACTTGCTAATGAGCCAGTGAAGGTTTCAGCATGCGGCCTTGTGCTGTGCAATGATGGCTTTTCATTTCTCATCTGATATTAAAGGCCAACTGCTGCTGGTTTGCCCCAAAGTAACAAAACAAATGCATCACATTGAGAACTGAGATACAACTGCATAAGTGACTGTATAAAGTTTTTAATGTGCACTAAATTCCTCTTTCTCCCCTGAGACTACACTATACAGCCTCTCTGTTGCCTACAAATGCAGATTAACGTTTTTATTAAATGACATAGGTTTCACTAATACAGAGTATTAAAACGTATTGGCCTAATAAGAAATATTATTAAGTATATTGTTGGCACAGGTTTTAAACAATATTTAATTTCATAGCTTTTTAATTTGACCAAGCCTTCTGCCAGGTGATACAAGCTATTTTTCCTTCTTGAGGTTAATCACTGTTCAGAGAGGCTAAATCACCAAGAGTTCTGAACAATTCCTACCACTTTTAATAATCCCCACAGAACACATACAAAAGAATAAAATAAAGCCAAGCACTTAACCTCAAGAGCACAAGCACAAATACTTTGTTTAAAATGTTAGAACTTTAGAAGTTCTCCACCAAGCAGCCAAGTTGTCCACCAAATGACAGGATTAATAATATTCAGATGCAAGTTGTTTTTTATAAATTAAATTTCAAGGGGTAAAAAGAAAATTCTTCTCTCATTGCTCGTAGATATTAGGTTACTGCAGACTGCCTTCCAATCACTGAATGCACCCTGCTTTCCCAGGTCTTATGGAGACAAGTCACCCTCCCAAAATGACGCTCTTAGGGCACAACTGCAGGACATGTCTTTGAGGTACTCTTGAGGTGTATTAAGATATTCCTACAGGAAACAGGTATTTCACACTTGTATTTCCTGCTCTGTAAAACTTATTGCGAGAGTGGAGAACGTGTCTGACTAGTTGAGGGTGTATCACTCATCTTTACTGTGCAGACTTAAAGAGTGAAACCAATGCACGATTCACTCCAAGGCAGGGGAGACAGTGAGAAAGAAACCTTGTCACACTTTTGCTACATGGGAAACGGTGAGCTACAGAAATCCTTAAGTGTTATTGCAAACCTAGTGCCTAGAGGCTGGAAAGTCTTTCTCTCTTTTTGCTCCTCTGATGCGATTATTTGGTAAAATCCATTGATCTGCATGGCAAAGAAAGTGATCTGGAGGTGCAGCTGGAATGAATTGGGAGTTAGAAGGCTGTTTGCAAGCTATCTTCAAAAGGTGATGCCTCATGAGAGGTTTATAGGTCTGTGCTGAAACTGGGGTTTGAATAAATCTACATGCAGAGTTTCATCCAGAGCCAGGCCACAGCAGAGCTGGAAATAATTCTGAGTGTCTTAACATGAGAAAGAATCACTACTGAGTCTTGTGGGACAAGGGGATAAAGATAAAAACATGGTATCGAGATGTCATTTTTGTATGCAAACTGGACAAAGGGAAGGGAAAGGAGCCTAGAAGACATTTTCCAAAAAAAGACCTGGGAGACATGCCTAGAAGTTTGTCTGGCAGCCAGACATGGTAGGTCACAACTAATAAATTTCACTTTTCGAAGCTGGGCATACTTCAGCCTCCATTATTTGACAAAGAACATGAATGACTTTGCTTGGTGTGGAGGAGTTCTGGTATAACTACCCCTCCTGCGTGCCACAAGGGTGCCAGCAGCACAATCCCTGTGGAAAACCACTTATACTACAGAACTGTTCCCTTCCTTTAAGACGTTCTCTTTCAATCAGAGCATTGTCAGGTATTTGTCAAAAGCTCAGTGTTTAGGATTCTGACAAATATCTGCGGCTTTGTAGCAAAGTGGATCGTTTTCCTTGTATTCAAATCAGCTCACAGTTGGAATTGTGGTGAAAAATAAGTGTTTCAGTAGCCAAATCAGAACACTGAAGAATGAAGAGAAGATAAATCAGTCCAGGATGAGCTGAAATATAATTGTTTTGGGGACTCTACTAACAAAATAAGAACACTGAATAAATCAAACGGGAAAAGCTTTTAAACCAAAAAAAAAAAAAAAAAAGTCTTTGTTTAAACTTTATTCATTCTGAAACAGAAAGTAAAAAATGATGGGTTAAAATACTGAAACATTTTCAAAATAGCATATTGTCCATAAAATGTCAATAGTAACAAAATCCTCCAGTCCTGCTCACCATCCCCCATCACTTGTTTTCCAAACTGAAGGTGAGTAAAATTCACTAATGGTTTTCTTCTCAAAGCTCTACTGTGATATTACTGCTAGTTTGAAAAAAGTGGTGGAACACCTAACGAAATTTCTATCATGGAGGATGGAAATGAATATCCATGCTTCTGTCACAAGGCTATCTGTTCCCTAAACTACTATCTGCCTATCACCTCACCTTCAACAGATACCAAGTATTGTTAGTGGAAATTATCCAACACTGTGAGAACCATAACAGTGGCAATTAATTACTATATCCTATGACAGGGAGTTTCACAGGGGCAGTGCCCACTATGCTGTAGTGATATTACTGTCAATACCCCACTTTGTTTCTTATTTAACACACTGAATGAACAGCAATACTGATACACAGTCACCAGATCTGTATAAATATATCAGGAAATCTTCAGGATTAGTATGCTTTAAATATGTCCCAAATTACTTCATAAGTTATCAGGTCAAATGAAATTAAACCTTGTGGAATTAAATGTTCTTGTAGGATCAAGAAAGTATGTATTTGAAAGCCTCCTTCATGGAAGTTTCAAGTTATACCTCTACAATATTCCACTTCTCAGGTCTCTTCAGTGTCCTGTATAATGTTTTTAAGGCACACAAGTGAACTTGAAAACCATTCTGGATTCTGGCAGCAATACTCGGAATTTACTTCATTTTAATTTATTTATATTTACACAAAAAAACCCCTCTGGAAGTATGTCAGCCACACCTAACCCATATCAGACTGATGGAAAGTAACAAAAAAAAGGCAACCACCCTGGTTTGGTCAGAGCACAGTTCCATCAGGCCCAGCATCCAACACCATTTTTCTATCAGCCTGAAAAAGCAGATGCACCTCATAGAACACCCTGAAGTCCAGGAATCCCAGGACCACACTGGGAGGCTGACAATCCTTCAGGAAAACCCTGGCAGCTCCTCCCTCTGCAGCCCCAGCTCAAGAAAGCAGGTCTCAAGCCCCCAAAGGTAGTGTAGGACCATTGCACTGCACTCACTTGCAGTTCTGTCCCACTGCACTGGAACACGGGAAAATCCCATTCAAAATGGAATCTGGGCCCAGTAATTTCTGATGCTTTTGCTCTGCAAGATCTGTTAGTGTGGAGCTTTCCTGTGGGCAGACACGAGTTCCAGTTCACCAGCTGGTTGGGCATGAGCTGAGAGAGAGCCGAGCCTAAAGCCCATTGCCAGCCTGCCCTCCAGTGCTGGGGCACACTTAAACCCATTTGTACTGCCCTGGAATCTGCAGTGGGCTTTATAAACAAACAAACGTTGTGTTTCCACAAAACCACTGAACTGCTGTCTACTCCTCTAATCAGAGTGTTTTTAATGCTGAGGTTCCTTGACAGTATCGGGAAATGCCATCAGAGACCTAATAAAAAGAGAGATCTCTGGTGAGGCAGCTTTGATAGAATGGATGTTTCCTACTATTGACTTCAAAGGAAAGAAAATGAGCCTAATATTATTGTTGTTTCTTTCAAGCACTCCTTTGGCATCAGTGCATAACACCATCCACTCCAAAAGCTGAAAACACTTTCCAGACTTCCACAACATTCCCTCGAGTCAGACATGGAAACTCATTGTTTAGGTGAAGTAACTCACAAGTGGATAAGCTGCTGCACGCAGACCCATTTTCCCCACAGATTCAGGGCTGTCCCTGAGACTTCTCTGTAGCTGTAGTCCCATAGAGATCTCATTTCTCACCCTGCATTGCTGGACACGCACTTCCCATGGATTGCAGACAGCATCAGACTCGCCATCTACTGAGAACAGAGATTCCACGCTGGTTTCCTCAGAAACAGAAGCAATAATACTAATCTGCTCCACAGGCATTCTCCTGTACTCCCAATAGCGAGGTCGCTGCCCATGAAGTGTTATGGATGCAGCCAAGCCTTCTGATGAAAGCCCTCACACACTCACATCATGTCAAACCACCTGCGTCAGAGACATGAAGCAAAAAAATAACAGGAAGTTCAGCCAGAGCACAATCTTTTGTGCAATCTGTACAAAAATCTGTTTCATTGGTAAATTGCAAATTGTTAGTTTGTGTGAAGTGGTGATTGGAACACAAGATCTGCCCTGGAATGCTGGAATTGCCTAAAGACACCTTTAGGCAAGTTACTTATCTTCTCTGTCTCAATTTCCCCATGTTTAATGCAGTACCTCTGGTGTCTCAGCCTTAGGAATTCAAAAGAACTGACTACAAACAGAACAGGTGCTGAATTTCACTGTGTACAATACAGCACCCAAATCCTTCCATTCAGACTCCTCCCAAACTGAGTATGTTGACTATATACATGAAAAAAAGATTCTGCTTCAAAGTCTTAACTCTCTAGGCAAACACACAGAAACAGGTCTAGAACACAGGCAGAAGAAATTTGTTCCTTTTAAATATAAAAACTAAAGACATTAACCATAAATATTATCTCTGTCCAGCTCCTTTCATGGATATTACATACATTATGATAGCCAGCTTCTAGAAACACTAATCACACATGTAGAAATTACATAACGATAAATCATTTACCTTGGTCCTGTCTGGTGAGGCCCCTGAGCACACATGAATGCAGTGATGGGAACATATTTTCTACTTGTTATGAAGCCACAAGAGTGCAAGAGGGTAAACTAATAAGCCAAGTACAGATTTGTCCAAATCAAACAATTCTAGACAACTAAATGAGCAGCTCTGTATTTACATTTGCAAGCAGAGGCTTAAACCAAGGATGCAATATCTGGAGATCAGCATGCTTCTACTCACCAAAGTATTTGAAAGGCAGCAAAAGATGCAGTTATGAGAAACTTTTTCTCTTTTTCTTTTTTTTTAAATAATAACCATTTAAGCTTGCTAATTTTTGCTGTCTCAGACAATCAAAATTCCAATTGTCTGGGACATCAAATCTAAAAAAGCATGAAATTAATCTTCAGAAGTTAAAGTCTTAAAGGCATTGCATCATTATTTTTGTTGGATATATTTTTGATTATAATGCAGATGAACCCCAAATTTAATAAAACTAAAATAACATGAGTTAAGTATGAAACATAACAGGATATTGCAAAGAGATTAGGTAGTTTCCTTTAGACTACTTGCAGAGCCCAAGGAAAAACCAAACTGAGGGACACAATGACGAAAAGGCACCGCTTAATTAGAATATTTAACGGAATATGAAAAGAGAATACTCATAGTACCGGCCTTGGCAATGGAACACAGTGAGCAGAGCATGGGCCCGAAACATCAGCAGTGCTCCACACCAGATCCTCTTTTGCTTGTCGCCTGTCTGTAGTAAAGAAAGAAGCAGGCTCGCTAAATTCAAACCAGCTGTGACGATGAGAGTGTTACAGTTGGACTGAAGGAAGCTTACCTCATGAAAGTATTGTGGAAACTGCTGTTGGAAAGATAATAAAAGGATTAACTGCAGTTTTAGTGAACCATTAACTTTTCAATCAAAATGTCTCATGTATTTCCTGTTCTCAAGTAGCTTGAATTCCAAAATTCCTTTGTCTATTACAGTACATAGTAGCAAAGCCTGTCATAAGAAATTAATAATTTTACATGGAAAAGTACTTTTATGTATGAGGCTGTTCACTGTTAGCTTCTCCTGAGCTGTTCAATACCTAGACAGGCAGTAATCTTACAGGCAAGAACGAAATCGAGGGCTTAAAGAGAAAGTACAATGGGTAATTGTGAACAGGGAAAGAAAATCTCCACTACAAATACCAAGAGACGCAAAGTTGCTTTAACAGAGCTACAGCAAAAACGAAACAAAATCTCAGACCTCTACAGACAGAGAATGAATTGCCTTCTTAATTTGCAGTAATAACAGCACAATTATTACCACATCAAAAGAAAAGCCATCATTTAAAATGACACGACATCACTGCACAGCAACCCCTGTTTCATATGGAATGGAACTGACTGGGCAAATAATCCCCACTTGATATAAATAACTTCAAGGAGCTGTGCTGCAGCTTTGGATCCTGCTCCTGCTAAACCAAGCTCTTTCCAGGATAGAAAACTAAATTTGCAAAGACATGGTTTTTGTGTATTCTCTTGGATCCACTTCACTCCCTGCAGAATTCCAGACTGCAACATTTCACACACAATACCTCTGCTGACAGTGGAAGGCTCTTACTGTGGGAATAGAAGAGTTAACTCCAAATTGAGCAGTGTAGAGCTCCCAATTCTGATTGGGCTGTTCCATGTATGGGAAAAACGACAATATCTGCTCCACTAAAAGAGATGCTTATATACTTATATGCCAAGCCTACGTAAACATGACATAAAGACTGTCTGCAATACCAGATGCAAAGATTTTTCCAACCTATTCACAGAACCTTGATGTGTTATCAAAAACTGGTGCTTTAGTGCAGACGAAATTAATTGAAAGTAGGACATTTTTAGCATTTGCTAAGATATTACAGCATTTAATATCTCTGGTTTACCAAGTTTTCTGTAGGAATGGGAATGTAACATTAGAGATCTGGCATACAATACCTGTTAAATATGCATTTTTCAGGAAAAGAGACAAGTTTCCTTATCCACGGAGTCTACTGATATTTCAGCACCACAGGAAACTAATCAGGGCTTCATGCTTTACATATGCTTTCAGTTTACTTACCTACACTTTTGTTTGGAAAGAAACAAACTTGCATTATCCTTTGATGATTTATAACTGAAAGAAATCTATGCAGGGGAGATAAATTCATTTGCATGTTTAGAAAATGTGATTGAGCTACTTCTGGAATTGAACTAGTCAGTGCTTGCTTTCAAAGCAAAAAGAAGCACGTAAGTCCTCGAGTGTTTCCATTTTATCTTGGACAATTTGATGGTATTCTCTAAGTATATGCACTGTTTCCAGTATTATCTTAGGGAATACTCACTAAACAGTGCAGAGATTACAATAATGTTTTTCCTTCACCCAATGGAAGCAAAAAGATAATCAGGACAATCGCAGAGAAAATTTTTCTCAGCAACACATTTTGAATACTCTTGTTTTCTTCCTTCTCCCTTCCATAACCATCGCAGGCCTGGAAGCTTTTTCTACAAACATTTTTTCCTATTCCTCCATAGAAAGATACCAGCTTGACATGGAAAAGTTTGTCATGATCTAACATCCTTACAAGCATTTTCCCTTGTATCATGCTCTGATCAAAACAATAAAATAGACATATAGCTGAAAATTCTGCCTTGTCAGGAACCCCAACCTGCTGCCTTAACCATTCCCTTTGTCTGGACTTATTTGTGCGTGTGTGTGCACACACACACATGTGGGTGTTACAAATGAGACTTTCCAAATTTCATAGCCCAATTTGGAAGCTTATGTCAAACTTGTTTTGCTTCATCTGTTTCAGTCAGGGTCTTATATCATTGTTGTTTCAAACATGTGGAAAGCTTAATGGAAGTCATTAACTTTTATTTTAGTTTGGCCATATTGTCATCATGGTGGGCAGATGCAGAGATGGTGTTATTCCCAAGATCCTCTTTTTGGAACACTGCTGTTGTTTACATCTCCTTGATCAGAAGAGAACAATGGGTTTTACTTATTTTTAAAGCTCTGTTTTGCAAATTAAAAAAGCCCCTAACAACCTTTGAAAACGTAATTAAATATATTCTTTTTATTCTTTTAACTGTTTAAAATCCTTTAACAAGTTTCTTTTTTTTTTTGTCTAAACTACCATTTGAAACTTTTGCACTCACAACTCTACGGGTTATTGTTCAGCTGAAGGAATGAAAAGAATTTCATTAGATGTGTTTTATGTTTCTTGATTAAAAATGTCACCCGAGGCTCAGTGACTTTGTTTTATGTTAAGTGATGGCTACATGCTTTGATCATCACTTTATTAGTGGTTTAATGAATATTAAAAAAACAAAGCACCGTATTAAAAGTTAAGCTCTCATATAAGGAAACTGAATCCCTTTTCCAAGAACTACAGTATTTCTTACTCAATCATTTCCTTCTAGATTAAGGTTTTCTTCAATTCCCCTTTAGCCTGCTACAGACTAAGTCACAGGAAAGCACAACACTTATATTGGAATAAGATCGAAGAGAGCAAGAAAGAGAGCAGAGCAGTTATGTTTCTATTCAAACAAATATAATCCAGACTTACCATGCACTTGTTCGGTTTTTCTCCAGAGTGAACCCTCATATGAATCAGCAGTTTGTAACGAGCATTGAAGGGTTTATAGCGGCGGACACAGCCTGCCCAGAAGCAAGTGAAGTCCTCTCCTTTCCTCTGGTCAATGTGAGTCTTTTCTATGTGTCTGACCAGTTCATCTTGTTGGTCGTAAGTGGCACTGCAGTCAATCCACTGACAGACCTGCTTGCCACCGCTGAGGTCCTGCTCATCGCCGTCGCTGGGCTGCAGGGACTTGGGAGACATGGAGGCGTTGAGGTGAGGCAATGTCCCAGGGGTCTGGCTGAGCTGCTGGTGGAGGTGGTAAGGGGGAGGCAGCCCCTGGTGATGGCGAAAAAGATCAGCAGTGGAGGAGTAATCGTCAGCTGGTTCTTGTTTTAAGAAACTCACCTTCTGGGTGCTGTGCGAGGAGTTCTGGTGAGGAAGGTTTGTACCATTCATCATAAGGCTGAGGCTGCCATTCTCCTCGACTTGCTGCATTTGTATCTGCTCACAGTCACCTCTGTCACATTCAGCGGAAAGAGGTACAAGACATGCTGAAGGGGAGGGAATACTGCAAGGGTTTCCAGGCTGAGAGCAAGACTGGGGCTGGGAGGATTTTTGAGCACTGTGATGACTGATCTCCACAGGATGAGAGGAAATGCCAGCTGAGTTAGTTCGCAATCCATTCACACAGGTGACCAGTGACGTCTGCGACGTGCGGATGATCGCTGTAATATCGATTCCTTCAGCTGAAGACGGCACAACAGAGATGCATCTCTTCTTCAGGTTGCTTGTTTGCAGCCTGGCTGAGTGCTGAGGGGTGCCAAGTGACAAAGGACCCAGGGAGGAGCTGTGTTCATTATTAAACAAGTAGGATGAAAGTGAATTTGTAAAGCTATTATTCATTAGGTCTAGTTCAGGATGCAGACTACTGGAGGCTCTCAGCTCCATCCCCTCTGTAATCCTCCTGTGTGTGGAAGCATCAGACAGAACCTTATAATCACCAGGACATTCTTGTTTAATGTGCTGAGCCGGGTGACTTCCATTCAGGCATGGAGCAGCAGAATCTACTGAGTCTTGAAACCTCGGTGACCTGCAATACAGTTTTCATTAAGCAACACTGACCACCACAGGGTTTATGATTTTTGTACAAGACACAACATTTGTTAAGTCCTGCAGAATGGAAGCACTTTCTCTCTGCTGAATGTTGCCTGTCTAATGCAGCAATTATACCAAGAAAATCTGCAATGCTTCCTCTCCAACCTGTGTAAAGACAGCATCATTTTACACAGGATTAATTTTACACACTGGGTTACACACGGAACAGAGAATCTTCCCTCCACTGCTACAGGCAGTTCATCAATCACAATCGAGGCTTTCAGTGCATAATAGATTGGGCAAAACAATAGCTGAAAATGAAGTTTGAGAACTTGAGGGCATTTTTGAATTATTCAAATATTGTTATTTTCCTCAGAGCACACTGGGAAAATGCCTTGGCATTCCTGTTGAGGCTCAGGCTAGCTGAGCGTTACATGTCAGAGACATGCCTTCCTTCACTAAATTAAAAAAGGAGCCAGATGACTGGAGAAAAAAGGAATACAGCAAAAGAACTGCTTTCAACCAGCACTCCAGAATCAGTGTGAGATCAGCTGAGTATTTACTTCCACAAAATAAAAAGTTCACAGCCAGTAAATTTAAAATGGCAGCCTATGTACTCCCATCTCCATTTTTCATAATAAAGAGTGCATGGGACTGTAAATCACAGTTCTGTTCTGCAGAAGTGATTTTTCATCATTTTTGATGTGTGTTGAATCCATTCATTGAGGAAGCAGAACCTTGAGGAACTCCACAAAGAACTTTTCAGAAAAGCACTACGCTAGGAAACATTTCCTAACATTTTCATCCAAGCAGTTAGCAACTGGTTTATGGCTTAAAATAAAACATTTTATCTCAGCTATAAATATTTATTGTGGATGATCCAACAGTGTGTTATTTCTTAGGACCAGAGGGTGTTCCTTACATATCCCTAAAGCATGGGAGGATTTAACCTATGGCTTCATCCTGCCAGACCAACGAGAGGAAACAGTACATCTGTGTGCAGGAAAGCTGTACCTGAGCTAATAAACCCTCCAGAGAAGTGCCCCGTGGTTCTTAAGCTGACATGTTCCACTTAAATGAATTTTATGCTTTTTTGATGCTAGCACCACAAAAGCTGAAGAAAACCCAGCCATTTGGCAGTTTTGTGTGACACCACAGCTAAGGCAGATCTGACACATTTTAAAAGCATGAAACACGTGTACATAAAAGTATTTTGGACATTTATACACTAAACTATGAAGATGCTAAATAAACCACATTTATTTTACACCTTAGATGATTTTATCACTATCATTTCCATTAATCCATCACCAATATTAAGATGGGAAGCTGGGATGACTTCTAAAACTTCCTTGGTAATAGCTCTCAAAGGAACAAAAAGGGACGGAAAAAAATAACAACAACAAAAAGCTTCAAAAATCCTTCCTTCCCATGAAATTAAGGTTGTCAAAAATTGACACCTGTCCAAGACACACAACTGGCAACACTGCATTCACTACTGACAGGTTTCTAAGCTCCAATAAGGCTTAATGTAAAAAAATCTTTTAAGATCATGAGAGAAGTTAAATTCCCCACCATTCACTGACACAGAACAATCAGATTGTTCATTTGCCACCAGAAATTTTAAAACAGTACATTTAAAAATTTTAGAGGTTTCCATAAACCATTATTTATAATTTCTCCCTTTAGGTTTGCACAGTTGGTCTCAGGGTAAACTTAAAGCACCTGTTTCTGCAGATGGTAAATTTATATTTAAAAAAACCAAACCCAACAACATTCATACATTATTTTTTAACATTTACAGAACCATATGTCTGTAAAATATGTGGCATAAGTAGACTTTTATTGCACATATTGGGGAAACCCTGCTCTGTTTGCTCAGGAGAAAGCGTGGTGTTTTAAACTCATTCTGAGAAAGGCTTTACAGCATGCCATGCCAGGCACAGCATTTCCTATTACTTGGTTTCTGCTGTACGAAAACTCTTCTAAATAATTTAGTTTGTATCATAGTTTAGTGGTCCCAAAGCCTCAGGCTAAAGTAAACACAACACATTTCCTACATCATATAAAGCTAACCCAAGCCTTACATTTCAGCCTGTGATAATTGGTGTCCTATTATTAAGCTTTATGTAAAGCTCCCATCTTGCCAGAAATCCATGAGAGAAGTTTGGTTTTTGACTAAGCTAGAGTTAGTGCAGAGTACCTGCAGGATGGACACAAACATCCCTGTCCTGAGAAATACCGGATTTCCAAAATCCCCAGGAACCGTGACCTGCATTTCCAGCACAAGATCTTAAGAGTCAAGACCATACTGATGTGATGTTGCAGTGCAGATTCTGAGACACACAAAAGAGAGTTTTGAACCAAAAGACAAGCTGGAATGCCTTATTTCAAAAGCAAATGAGATGATGACACTAAACTCATGCTTCCCAGTGCCACAGATGTCTTATACATTATCAGCCTACAAAATGATAAGCACAGGCTGCTTGTGCAGATCAGAACCAAGTCCTCTCTAGGATCTGCAGATTTCTCTGTAGCACTGTATATTTATATACATTATAAATCCCATATTAGTTAACTCTGCTGGGAGAATCCGGCATTGCTTCTATTTCCTGATGTTGAGTGTTGGTGTACCTGATGTCAAGGTTGCATTAATGCAAAGTTCCTGTATTCCTGGCAGAATTTTGCCATCGCTATTCTAGAGAAAGGCCTGCTCATTCCTCCCAGTCCTGACGGGTTGAAGGGAGAAGGGGCACAGAAACAAAACCAATACAGAAGTGACACAAGGTATCTGGTAGGCAACTTGAAGGGTGTGTCTTTGCTCTTTGCCCATTCACTCTTTGCTCCTGGCATCATGTTGTTACAGCCATGGAGCAGATTCCAGGCCTGGTACCCACAGGCTGTGCCGGCTGTTAGGATTTCAAAGTCTCTGGACAGTAGCCAAATACAAATGCATATGAAATAAACAGGCAAGATGAGAAGGAGAGCAGGGCAGTGCAAGGAGCACTGTGTGGACACACAGATCAGCCTGAACAGCTCTGGGGGCTTACAGAGCGGCAATGCTGGAAAGACAGTGGGGTCAGCAGAAGAATATACCCCAAAAACCTCTCTTCAAAGGGAGCATCCATGCACCAGTGACGGACAGTCTGAGGGAACAGAATTGCTGCTTAAGCTCATGAAAACTGAGTGTAAGGCCTTTGAAGAGTAACAGCAGCCTCTCAAAGGATACTGAGGCAGTGTTTCCTAAGAGACTCCCTTACGTGGTAATTGGAGCCAGAGCACGAGGCCAGTAGCATCATGCCAGAAGCACTGCAGTTCTCAACTGCCCTCAGAGGAAAAGATGACTGTATCTGAAATCTCCGGATTATTTACAAAACATACATGCCTTCAATTGCCACTGGAAATGTGCACCCGGTGATAACTGACAGTTTTAAGAAGCTGGAGGGGATTGTTCTGCTGCACATCCAGGGACCCCGTGCAACACTATCCGAGTGCTCTGATGTCTTCCCCGGGTTTTACATGAGGAGCACTGAGCGCAGTGTGGGCGGGTTTGCCGTGGCTGATAATGGATTATTTGACAAAAGGCCAACATTAGCTGTGTGCTGCCTTCAGTTGTGGTGAGGAAGGTATTGGGACTTTTCCAGTCCCACACACATTGCATTCACAGATAGAATGTAGCAGCAATTAAGCTGCACATCTTATAAGTTATTAACTGAGTGGGGAAAAGGAGCCAGGAAGAAGAGGGATCATGACTCTTGGATTCTAAGGCAGTCATCCCTAGAATACAGTTTCCAAGGGAAACAATTTCAGGGAGAAGGTGAAGGGGATAACAAGTTTCAGTGCACTGAAGGGAAAAAAGGACAATCAAAACCCCAAACCCTAAGGGAGATTTTTGATTGCTAGAGGAGGTGCTCCCTTGTTTGTTTGGCTTTTCCTTAGACGTCCCATAAACTAGAAAAGCAAAGTGGTTCAAAGTTCTACCCAGAGATATTGTTTGAATTTGTGTCTCCCTTTATTTCTGTGCTAGTCATTAGAGCTGGGCAAAACAACCGAAGAGTTTGCCCTGATGTCCACGTGCTCCAGTATCTGACAATTCCAGCCCTACTTCTCTCATCCATTTTCTGATGAACACTGAGATCTGGGGAGGCACAGAACACCCTTAGTTCCCACTGACTTCATTCCTCTCCTGGGCACTCATTCCCAGCTCAGTTACATTCTCCTGGTTTCCGATCTTCAGGGAAAGACCATGTTTTCTGTTACTTGCTTGTCAAGAACCTTCAGCATCACAAACACCATGAACAGAAATTGTCTGAAATGCTGTCCACCTTCTCTCAAATACAAGTTTTTGGCTCTGTTCCATGTGTCTCATGAAAAGCACAGTCATATAAGGAGACACTGTGCCTACGAGGACCACAGAGCAGAGCTGGGCATTGGCTTTACCTTGCAAATCCCACGCAGACAAAAGCACTATTAGCCAGGTGGACATATAAGCAGAGAATGAGCAGTGGGACACAAAACAACCTCTAATGGAGTGGACAGCTCCTTCAGGATATTCTCCAAACATTTCCAAACTCAGAGGCAGCAGAGTCTCACGGCTTTAGAGCATGCCACAAAGCAGAGGGGAGGGAATCAGGCCTATCACCAGCTATTCTCTCATGTTATGCAGCCGACAATCCTTTATGTTGTTCTGGGAATCCTCTTCCAAATGGGGGCTGGAAGGGGTTCATATTTCTGAGGGTGAGTACTGTGATGCCAGATATGAAGGTACCTGTCATTTCCTTATTATAAATTCTACAAAAAGGTTCAAAAAGATCTAAGCAGAGTATTCTCTTCCTCCTTTTGTTTGCTCCTGCCCTAATTATCTTTGTTTCATAATTGTCCTCACTGACAGAATGAAAAAAAAAAGGTTGGTAACTGCCAGTCCCACACTGAGCCATAAAGAAACCAGGAGGGAGCAGATTTACATCCAGTTGCAAAGGTATCTACAGATCCTTGTAGCAATAGTGAATTATTTTGTTATGTGGCATGGATATTTATCTTTTTCAAACAAACAAGCAAACAAATATGCAAAAAAGTCTTTCCACTTGACTGCCACATTACCATGCCTCCTTCCCCTGAAAACACAGATGTTCTTACCCCACGAGTAAATTGAAAAGGGGAAACAAGGCATGAATATGTATAATAAAATCAGGAACAGTCAGATTTTCAAGACCAAGCTGTAGGCCATATTTCCCCTTGCTGTGACTATGGAAATTTCAGCCTGATAGGTCCATCCACAGAGTGCCAAATATTCCAAGTACCTAAGATATAGCCTGCAATTTTATTGATATTCTTCTTCTCTACAGCTCTTCAAAAAGGTCAAGACTATTCCTATTACATCCCCTGCCAAAAATCAGCATAATAAAAATAGATGGACAGATTTTAATTTGTAGCAGGTTTCTATTCACAATGGACGTCTGTTTAGGGTACTTGTTTAAAATCTGGTAATGTTAAATTTGTAACAACAACAAAAAAATAATGGAGTTCTGTGTTTTCATATAATTAATTCACAGCAAATGTTTAAATAGAGATTCTGTTCATAGCATATCCAACTACACTGTATATATCAAAACCAGAGACCAAATTTTCACACTACGGCCTTAAAAGCAAATACTAAGGATGGAACATGGCAAATACTTCATTAAGGGAAATGCTGTAGAAATAAGAGTGGCACTGACTTCCTGTAGGTTTGATGGTGGCATGCCAAATCGCCATGTGAGGGACAATGGGTTGGGATAAGCATCATCCCTGCCTCCCAGGCAATAATTTGGTGACACCATGGCATTGGGGTGGAGCCAAGGGCACGAGCTGTAAAACCTGGAGCTGTACCTGAGATCCGAATGTGCCAAGTTGAGCTGGCCCACGTGCAGCAGCCTCTCCCGGGACAGCGCGTGCTCTCGCACCAGGGAGTTCCCCGTGTGCAGGAACAGACCCTGCCTGCAGACAGGCACTGAGCTACCCGTCATCTCCATGTCCATCATGTTCTTCTTCTCAGAGAGCAAACTGCAGTGATTGTAGCCACCGTTCACTGTCAAAAAAATAAGTAGGAAAAAAAAATAGGTAAGGCTTTGACTAAGAACTCTCTCCACTGACAATTACTTTCTAAACACATTTTGGATTTTCTTCCAAAATTCTTGTATTTACAACAAGGCAGTGGAAATGAAAGGTTTCGCAAGGAAGCAAAAATTAATTGCAAAGGAATTTGGATCTGTGAACTATGGTTGTTTATTTCTCATTGTATAGAAAGGCAGCATCTTCTGGCTTGCCCAGTCAGTTGTATTTGTTGGGTTTGGACTGAGGTGTTTAAGAATATTTGGATGCCTTTCAGCTTATAGTGGGTCTGTCTGACTATCAGCTCTGTCCTGCTTGTAACCATGATGTGAATCATCATTATATCCTCTGGAGTCTACAGCTCCATTGGGCTTTATTCCATTCCTATTCTGGCTTCACTTCATCATAATTTAACTCACTTCAGGGTTAATACCTACCTTAGCAAGACTGCATAATAAGACTTTTGGCTGTTAATTGGGGTAGATGAATCACATTTAAAGGGCATCTAAATACACTGTTGAACACTGTGAATAAGTTTTTAAAGGCCATACCACCAAGAGAAGATGGTAAATCAATCATATTACAATACCCAATTCACAGTTCCTCTCTTTCCAACAGCAGAATTACCTGGAATACAGTCAAGATGTATCTTCCCTCCAAAATATCGCAGATCCTTTTTAAGTGTTTAAGATTTATACTGCACTTGTAATAAAACACCTTCTTTCATTCCCCAAATGACACAAGTCTGAAATCCATTAGGGCTTTCTAAATATGTACTTTACTAATTTTATCATATTATCAAAATACAGAAACTTGAAGCTCCTACCAAAGCTCAGTAATATCAACTGTAGCACACACTGATACCTGTTTGTGTGAAGACACAGATTTCCTAGAATAACATGAACACTATCCCTGTGCTGTCAAAAATAATTATCTTTTCTTGTAGCTGTCAAATCAGAGAACACATTCGCTCCCTGCAAAGGAACAGAACACTTATGCTAAATCCATGAAATTCTCTGTTTCAGCCAATCCATTTGCCTTCTTTACAGATTCATTAGTAAGACCTAAAAATGTCTTGCACAACAGTGCCCTGAGCACAGCTGCACTTGCACCAAAGCCTCTGAAATGTGCTCACCACATGTGAGCTGGAACACCGACAGACAAGGAACAACACCAGCAGCTCTAGGGTTTTTCCCCCCACAGCAACTAACAAAAGAACTGTGAGATTATCTCCGAACACAGACAACCCAAGTGTTCGTGTCCAAGCACGTGTGAAAGTGAATTCATTACCTCTCAAAAAAAGGGAAAAAGTCCGCTTTACACCACTGTAACTGAGAACAGAATCTGGCCCTTTGACAACTGGCTGTTCTATACAGTATTAATATCACTGGCTGGCACACATAGGATTTAAGGACTTTCCATGTCTGGAACCAGATCTCTTCTTTCACTGGTATCAAGGGGCCTTTAACCTACATTCTGTAACTTACCAATAACAGATGAAAAGAGCACACACTCCCTTGCCTTTGACCAGAGGGTTCACCTCGCTTGCACTATACCACAGCCATTCCATAAATCCATATAAAAAACTAATCCTAATTTACAGAGAGTAAATCTAATAAAAGCAGAATGGTTTCCAGAAGGATCTCATGGAAGTGGAATCCATCAAGGTAACTTTTGTCCTTTTGTGTCTTGCAGTTTTGATTTATACCTTCACATTTAAGTGCTCATGAGGGAACAGAAGGAGTTGATACAGTAGTGTGCAAAGGCTGCAATCAGGCAATTCCTTCCATATGAGTAATCAAGTTAGTCCAACTTTGGATATCTTGCTTCTTTTATTCTGGGGTATCTGACTTTGGGGGAGTTTTTTTCTTGATTTCTGCCAGATGAAGTCATGTGAGAATTGGTCCCATGGACTGTGATGAGGCTACACACGTCAGGAAGGACAGCACATACTGGTCAGGATCTATGGGGTCAGCCCTACATTGCTTGTTACAGGTAAATTCTCCTAGAACAAAGCAGAACATTTCCTTGCACAAAGGTAAACCTGTCTGTCCAACAATGAGATCAACATTTAAAACACCCCTACTAAAAGGCAACAGCTTTCTTTCCTCCCTGGGAAACACCTTGTTTACCATTCAAAAAGGCCCTTACTGACAAAATTAGCTATTAAAGATAAGGTAAGAGCAAAAAAACTTACCAAAATGGTAATTATTCAACAATAAAGACATGTTACAGTGCTTCAGAGTTTACCTAATTAAGACCAATGAACAAATAACTGAAAGATGTCTAATTAAAATGACTCACATTTGAAATAGAGACAGATTTGAAATATTTGCCTAACATACTAGATATCCCCAGAGAGTTGTGGGTTTTGCGGCAAAGACCAAACTAGGTCATTTGCCTTTTTTTTTCTTAGTGTTCATTCTCTTTAATTACTTCTTGTTAAAAAAAAAAAAAAAAGCCATTCTTGGTTTTGTTTGGATGTGATGTCCAAAATTTACCACGACAACACTGAGAAATGGAACGCTGTTACTGGCAACTGGATGAGTCACGTGAGACGAGTGAAAGACCAAACAGTACCAGATTTTCTCAAACAAGTGAAAATCATCCACGCTGGAAGAGGCCATCACATCCCTCCACTGGGAGGAAATTAACTCCAAAGCTGCCAACACAGCAAAGCTGTCGGGGAGAAGGCACTGGACCCACACTCAACATCCTATTCCATGTAACAAGCGCTGAATAATCCCCATCTCTGAATGCTGTGAGTGACTGCCACAAGTCCTATACAGTCAGCAATTTAAGAGCATCCAAAGAGATGCACAGCACTGTGCTGCTGATTGAAAACCAATGAATGGAGTGCTTCAAAACACAGAATCTTCAAAGTGATTAATGAAATATGCCATTTTTGATATTTTCAACAATAACAACAAAATCAACACTTTGCCTAAGTTTTTTTATGCCTGTCAGAGAACTATAATGAATGGGAGGGATTGTCTTAATCCTGCAACCCCAAGCCTGAGGGACAGAAAAGCAGCAAAGGAAAGGAAAGCAAAGGATGGGAAATAAATACTAGAATTGTTCTTACACCCCTTACAAGTCAGGCCCAGCTGTGTGACTGTGGAGACAGATTTTCTATGCCTTATGGAAAAACATGGCTTCTCTGTTTCAGTGAACCACTATTAGCAAGGATATGAGTTTGGGGTCTAAATTTTTCTATTATGGACACAGCTTAAGAGAAGGTAAAAACACTGTAGAAGCAGGCTGGAGTGATTAGCCATGGATGCCATTACAGCCTTAGCAGACTTTACTCAAGCGTAACACTGGTATTCTCAGTTAGAACAAGACATCCTAAACAAGGACTTCCAGATCTTGGCCTAGAGATGCAAAAAGAAGGGATGTTCAGATCTTTTCTTTGCCAGTTTCTTCACATTTGTACCATCTCATACACAGTAAACCTCTAGACATTTGGGCTTTTCACCACTTCATAGAGGAAAGTTCTGCATTCTGAGTCTCTTTTGTTGCTGTTTGCCCTTACCTGAGGACTGAAACGGTTAACAATAACAGCATTAGATTTTCGCTGCTGCATTCAAGAATTCCTGTGTCAAAGAGGAACAAAGTAGCTCACCCCACACCCCTGTTCACCCTGGATCTCTGTATCAGTTACAACCTGATCACATTTTAAGGTCTGTTTCATACAGCTGATAGAGATATGGCTTCATTTCTTTATAATGCTTGTACACTATCTTAATAAAAACAAAGTGAGAGCCAAAACATTATTTATCACCAAGCAGACCATACTATATAGTGAGAGTCAAGTGAAGACCAAAACTGTCCTACACTGGCGTTTCAAAACAGGGGTGGCAGATCCTCTGCCTGTTTCCAAATAGGTGCTGATTACATCAATCTAGAAAAGACTAGAATTAAAACCAATAGCACTGAGTAAGATTAGAATAAAAAAGGACCTATTTCCTTCAAGTTTTTATGAACCATGAAGTAAAATCCTACAACAAAAATTCTTATTTCTTTACTTTCACATTGATGTATGAGTGAAGACAGAAGGGCTAAGAAAACCCTTGTAAACTAAAACAACCCAGATAGAGAAATAATTTGTCAAGTATCAATCTTAAAAATTCATGAAAGATAAATACAACCCATGTGTGTCTTTCTAGTAAATTCTGGACCCTAAGTGTTGGCTACATCCATATTTGTTATTTCACGTTCAATTTATTTTTAAAACTAGTTATTTGGATTGCATTATATTTCTGTTCTGGGGAATTTATTTTTGCAGACTACACACAGTATTTTAAGAGAGTGAATGTGTACGGTTGGCACTATCAAATAAAGAAGTGTGGTTAATTTTGTATCAGTCCAGCTTACCACAATTTGAAAACAGTTCAGTAGTTTACAGATCTGTAACTTTTTCACTTTCAAGCATGTGGATAGATCTGGCTCCCATATTGGACTTTATCATGATATTTTAAAGGCAGGAAAGAACACATAACCATCTACTACATCTTTCATTGCTAAACCAGCTGCAATGTTACGTAGTTTAGATTTCCATCTGAGACCTGCACAACACTTTTTGAACTTAGCAAGTACAGCCAAGATTCAGGAAAACACACACCATGAGCTTTAGTTCCAGTGACTTCACAGCGTCGGCTGAAGTTCTGAGTTAGGCTCTAGATGTGTAAGGACAGAACCATTTTAGGCAACAGTGAATAGATTTTCAGAAAAACACAGAAATACACTGTCTAGTATCAAAATGAGTCTTTTCCTACAAGCAGGTTTGAAACTCAACATTCTTGGCTTCTGTTTGGATCTCAGACATCTAAATTATACACCGAAACAGAGCTGAGAGCAGACTGAAAATGACCATTGGCCTCCTTTGTGACAATGAGGACAAAACCTTTCATAACTGGATGAAACACAGGTCTTGTCACTACATGCATTGTTACAGAGTCTCTTTGGCTTGGAATCACCCTTTTATTGTTGCCAGGCAATTTGAAAAATATTGTTCTCAGCACATCTGGCCTTTTTTTGTGGTCAGTTATCCTTCCTCACTACTTGGATTTTAGTAACAGGGAGAAAAGACATTAAAATAAATGTTTTAGGAAAATATTAAGCTCAACAAATATTATTTTAATTAAAAGGAAATCCCAAAACCCTCCTAATGGGCACTTGGAGAATATAAGCTCAATGTAATGAAATTTGATGTGTTACTTTTCCTTTCTTTTTTTTTAAGACCATGTTTACAATAGGTTCAATTCTCAGTATTTCTGAGAATGCACACCCCCCAAATAAATACCATTGTGCCTTTGGTGTAAGTTTTAAGACAACTATACGCTATTCAGGGTTATGTACACTCTTACCTGCCCTTGGCCCCCTTGGTTTGTCTTTTTTGAAGCTCTAAGGACACCCACCAGGGCTTTCGAAGCACCCTGTCATTAGACAGAGCTTGTAGGTTGAAAGAAATCCAGAGTGACTCTTCAAAACAGAAATTCACACATCGTGATGAGGTACTTGAATTGTTCCCATTGTAAAGACGCTTTCATCATTGATTACATGACTCCATTGGGAATCAGGATCTTTCCATACATGCACAAACTGAGAAAATCTATTCCTTTTGTTTAGTCCTCTAAGTCATTTAATTCCCTAATAGCCAGAACATGCCTACTATCAACTGCATGTGGGTTACTGCTTTCCCATTTACTTACTAAGCCCTGAATTTTTAAACTCCCAGATCTCCACTCCCCTATATTTTACTTAGTCCATTTAGTTTCTCTTTTCCATGAAAGTTCTAGTCAGCAGACCATGTAAAGACTCCGCAGGGGTATGGGCTCTCCCAAACATTTGAAACACAAGGACGTGCAGGGAATGAAAGCTGGGGTTTTGCCATATGGCACCTTGCATATGTCTTACATAAAGATATTCCAAGAAAGAATTTTATGTCTGCCTAGCTCAGTAGTACACTAAATACATTAGAAAGGAAAAATCCCAACACAACAAAAATATTTCCATCAAGATGTTGGGCTCAAAGTTTTAGGAGCCTGAAGTGCCACTAAGTCAGTAAGAGCCACAAAGACAGAATCACTGTAGATCACATGGGGTTACACAGAAGAATAAACTTTGAGAAATGGAGGAAACTGATAACTAGAGAGCATCTTGTTCTTTTCTAATGCAAGCTGGGTGGAGGAAAAGGTCTGTCGGGTTGTGGATGGAAAACATCGAGTCTTGTGGACATAATTCTGATGCATACATTTGGAAACCAGTCTACTCATAGGCAAAAGAGACAGAAAATGAGTCATAATAGGAATCAAAATGCACTGGAGTCTACAGAGAACCTTCCATGTTGCTATGTGATAGGAATGCTCCAACATGTACAGGGAATACAATGGAGGGGAGTTAGTAAACCTGCACACCACTGCCAGCTATGGGTTGTCTTCCATTTGCTAGTCCGCCAAAAAGTGTGAATTAAGCTCCTTTCCTATGAGAGGTCTCATGAGTCTCTCCTCTCCACTCCTACCTTTGCTTCAAGCTCACTTGTTGCAGGACCTTATTCCACACATTTTTGTCTGACTCTTTATCTATCAGGGATTAAGAGCTACAGCCAAAATGCATTTGATTGCCCAAGACTACACATTCTCCTAACACACTTACATTGGCTCCTCCACACTCTTACCAAAAAGGAGACATCCTCACATCCACAACCTCCATCCAGACTCACTGCAGACCTCTCGCACTTAACAAGTAACCCACATCTCCTATCAACATCTTTGTGCTCTTATGTAGAATAATTTTTTACAATGAAAACTCGAGTCGCTACCACATAGGGACAAACGTTTCACCTACACCATGTCCTTGATCACTTAACACTTGACACCTAATACAGTAATGGCCTCTTTGCAGCTTAGAATTAACACTGCCAGAAAGAAAATTCAAGACAAACAAACAGTTTCCACAGCATATGCTGAGAAGAGCAACAGCCTACCCCTGCTACTTTTCATTTGCTGTTTTCATTGTTTGACATTTCTTTCTGCCAGGATTTTGGCATTATTTCATGGCTTGATTTGAAATATATTTAACATCAAGTGATTTGCAATGTCGTTTTCTATTTTACCAGAACTATGCTTGGGACCAATTCTACTCAAATTGAATTTACCCTTCTGCACTCAGTGCCAATGAACGGGCCTCTTGCACACTCTCCCCTGACTGCAGTTTTAGGGCTGCAGACATATGCAGCGCCTGTTAAACACACAACAATGTATCACCAGTAAGCACAGTGTCAAACATATGAGTTCTTGGTGCCATAAATATCTATATGCCATGTAACACAAGAATAAACCTCTGCTCTGTGACTTAAATGTGACTAATTCAGGTGTTTTTCCAAACTGGGGCAGCTTCAGACAACAGCTGGGAGGACGGAAAATCCTGATCGTATTCATCTCTTCTAACTGTCAGATTCTGGGGATAACCAAGGTACCCCCACCATCACCTGTTCTGCTATGGGCCTTTTTAACAGACTGTGGAACAGGTTTAGAATGAGGCTATTGTGGAATCTGTTGTGAAGAGGTGAAGGCACAGGGAAGAAGAAAAGCAGAGATATGAGGATGAAGAAAAATTAAGGAGTACATGGAATGCTATAAAAAGGGAAAATATTCTCACTGAATGGTGCTCTCTACCATGAACACTGAATAAACCATGAAAAGTTTAGCTCCTGAGGCTACAAGGCCTCTGTGAATCTTCCAGTGATGACACTGGGCAGTTGCTATGGAGTGGGAGGTATGCAGAGTACTCTCTGTTTTTATTTAGCAATGTTGCCTTCTGTAAACTGGGTTTCCACTTTCCATACAAGCTCTGTGAACAAGGTATCTTAGGGATTACATGAAGCTGGATATACCAGTGAAGAAACAGACACAGAAGGATCACTGTAACCATGAGAAGCCTTTGCTCTGACAAACACATTGTGCAATCATGAAAAACAGGGCTGAAAGAGTCTTCAGCACGTGATTTACTCTGTCCTGTTTCCCTACAGCATAACCCAGCCTCATAAACTTAAAGGGGTGTTTGACCAATCTACTTCACTGGCTCCAGCAATTCCCCAGCATTTTCAGCAAACTATTCAGTCATTTCACTTGACTTAGGAATTCTTTTCTTTATGTCTAACTTAAAAGCCCCTTAGCACAACTTAGTCTGTTACATATTGTCCTGTCCAAACTGGACATGGAGAGGAGTCTGTTCTCTTGCCCTCCATAGCAACCTTTTATGTTTTTGCAGGCTGTCTCCACTCAGTCTTCTCTCGCCAGTGTTACACAGCTCTCATTATTCAAGTTTTTTTCTCATAAATCATGTTTTCCAGAGTTCTGATCTCTTCCCTCTGTCTCTCTTCTGAACTGTCTCCAACAGTCCTTTTTCTGTACTTTATACACCTTTTTTCTCCACACTTTTCACTATTTCTTTTCACTGTTTCTTTGCAGCTGGCAGCAGGTACAGGCTTCCCTCAGTGTGAGCCAGCAGCACAATGGCAGGCAGATCCAGCAGTTAAATCTTACCTGGATTGGTTTATCTTTTTTCCTTGGGTAGGACAGAGAATAATGACATTAACGAACCTTTGGCATGATACAGTTTTTGTGTTGGTTTTTACTGCTGCATTAAACTGCTCTCTGAAAAATGCCTAGAAAGCTCAGAATGGAACTTACCAAACATACACATGCAGAGGTAAAGGTTGCCTCCACCAAGGTCCCCTCATGCCAAAATACAGCTTAGCAGCATACAACACTAAACAAAAACTCTCAGGAAAGTGCACATACTTGCACAATATCCAGACTCTGGTGTTAGACAAGTCTCAAAACCCTAATTAGGGGTGACTCTTCAGATCTACAGCACTTTTTCTGCTGACCATCCCTGCCATCAAGAATATGTGAAAGGCATGAAATCATTCTAACATGCTGATCCAATCCATCCCATGGAACTGAAAGTAATTAATTAATCATATTGTTTCTGAGCCCAGTTCTGTTCCTGTCTGGTTGTCAGTCAGGAGACTCTGCCACAGGCAGTTCAATGAACAGCACTACAAAACTAAAAAGTAAGATTAGAGTTAGGACGTCTTCCAGAACTGAGTATCTAAAGATGCACACTGAATTGTGACATCTGCATTTTAGTAACAGTGCTCAATTAGAGATACAAAGAGTGCAGCCAGGAACTCAGTAAATACTGTTGACTAACCAAAGTGAGCAGAGAGCCACAGACAGAATTATCTGCTCAGACTAGATTTGAGGGTCTCAGATGGAGGAAGTTAAGCTAGTTACAATGTTGGGCAGACACTCCATTCCTTTCCTTTCCTCTTTCCCATCACCTTAGCACACTGCTAACCTTGATCATGTGCATTTTCATGTGAATTTGGTGCTGGGGAAAAAGGGTCAATTAAGAGCTATGGAGATAAAAATGTTCACTGCACACAAAGTGTAGCCAAAAGGTGCGTAAGGTACCCTAAATGTCAGGACCAAATGTTGTATAAGAACTATTTTTAAGTGGGAAACAGACCTCGAGGGTGAAGTGACCGAGTTTGTGAACAGCAAGCATAGCACAGGAATAGAGTGAAACTTCCAAAGACCACACAGTTTACAGGCTGAGCCTAGAAAGAATGCCAGTGTGCCTGGTGCATTGTATTTCCTCTGGGATATCTCCATCTAGTTTAACCACACACTGTTGGATCTTGATTGCTTCTTTTAACAAGACATCAAATCTCAAAGTGCAATCTTTAAATGATGGAGAATTGCTTCAGTAGCAGTTTGTTCCATGGTTCTCAGCACGAATTTTATATAGATTCAGCTTGTTTGACTTCAGTTCAGGCACTGGGTCTCACACTATGACTTTGTGTCCTAGGTAAAAACACATGATATACCTGGTACTCTCTCCCTCTGTAGATAACTTCAGGCCTAATTCCTTACCTTCACTGATTAACTGTCTGCTTTCTTCATTTTCTCACACTACGGTATATTCTCCAGATCATGAATCGTTTGTGTGAATCTTCTCTTTAACACAGCCAGTTTTTCCAAGGAACCTTGTTAAATTGTCAACGCTAGAACAGCACAGCACTAGAATAAATAATGTAAGACAGCAGCATTGTTTTGCTACTTCTGCCTAATATGTGCCTACACAACTTTACGAATTCTAGTGGTCTTTAATGGGTCCTTTAAAAGATCTTTAAGAGGTCCGTTAAGACTCTCAGAGTTTGCAGGCAGGGAGAAGGATGGTTATTCTGGTTTTGTGTGTGCGTGACTTTAATACAAGTGTCTGCTAAGAAACAGAATAAAGTCACCAAATTATACTACTGTGCCTCCAAAATCAATGACCCAGAATGAGTTCTGCTGTCGATGGGCCTAACTCAATAGGCACCACTGAAAACAATGGAGTCCCCTGGTGTGTGACCAAAAAAGAAATAACAACTTTTTAAGGAATGTAGCAACTGCAGAAGCTCAGTAACCACTTATGAAACTGGGGGGTGGGGGGGAAACAGCCATTTAAATTTTTTGTTTACAGGCAAAAAGAGCTCCAGCAATAGATTCAGTGAGTGTGAGATTTCTGTTATTTTAATTAAGCCTTTCTTAAGTTTGCCTTGTTTGGTTTAGCACTAGTTTTACAGAATAGATCTAAACCCTATGGGTGGGTTGCAAAAAAAAAAAAAAAAAACCAAAAAAAAACAAACCAGAGAGCGAATAACTACAGCCATTTAAAAAATAAAGGAGCTGGAAGCTGAATGTGTGTGTCATCTGAGCCCCACGCTAAGCCACAGCCTTTTACAGCTAAAATGATTGCCGACTGAACAGACTACAGCTCACAAAAATCCCTACTTACCTGGCAGAAATCCATGTGATCCTGAGCATGCTCACTAAGAAACTAGCTGAGATTACGGGAGATGAATGCAACCTTTGGAAGTTCCCAAAAAGAGAAAACCAAGAATTTTTTTCCTTCTCATTGTCAGCAAGTCAGCAAGAGGGAAAACGTGCTCCAAAATCACTCCTTATAATACGACAGAAGCAAGTCTCAGGCATTATTTGCACTGCAAATCATTAGCAGTAGTTTTCCAGAAAGCAAAGCAAGGAAGGAAGGCACGAGCAACAGCCAAGCTGGGGCTCCTCACAGCTTGCTGCAGGGATGTCTAACCTGGTGGGACTTGCTCTCAAGTCCTGGCACTGCAGGGATGATCCAAGCCTGTCCCCAGTGGCTGTATCAGCCTGGGCTAGGCTGGCACAACTGCTCTGGGAGTGGTTCAGAGGTCAGGGATTGCAGTGTCAGCCTGGGTCAGGGACTGCAGTGTCAGCCACGGGAACTTACACAGGAGATGCTTAGAAAGCACTAAGCTCTATAGAACCAGCTCGTGTGCCACAGAGACCAGTTCCACACAAGCCAGGAGTGGCTTCTCAAAGCTCAAGCCTGCATGCCCAGTACATCAGTGCATTTTCCTCTTCTCAGTCAGTGTGAAAAAGTGAAGTATCCTGTTTCTGTGGAACTGAACCCCTGCTATGTGTATACAGCTAATGACTGGTTACACCACCCATAATAAAGAGTCACGTTTTCCTAACTGCATAGAAAATAAACAAGCTAAAAAAGAAAACAATTACTGGCTTTGGTGGGAATCTCTCTTGACCTTCCTCCTGGACTCAGATCCTTGATGACTGCTAGGCACTACAATCACATGTAGCACCTGCTTCAGGTTTGCTTTCCCTTTAAAGTCATTGATATTTCTTCACTCTCTGCTGCAGAACATCCAGCCAGCAGAGGCCAGAGCACTGGAATTACTGTGGTTTGCTCGGGATCTTTTATGGCCTCTGTCCTCTCACCTGACTGAAGTGTAGTCATGTCAAAGGACCTATGCCCAGCTTTTGCTTCTGAGGCACAGGTAGTGTTTGTCCAAAGCCCACAGACATGCCATGGCAGAGGTGTGAGGGAACCTTGTGTCCTCCTTCCCCTCGGCACCAGAGAGGGGACCATTCTTGGTACATTCAGTGACAACTTTCTACACCATATCCTGTTATTTACTCATTAATATTGTCAAAGCACAAAATATTATAATAGCATAGCAGTTTCCTCTGCACAAGAATGACCAAAAATGTGGCTCCTGCCTCAGAAAGCCTCAAAGACTGACAGATGCAGGCAGCAGAGCACAAAGGATGGTGAGGCAGTGCCACTCAGCACAGCAGCAGCTGGCCTTGGCACAACTGTAGCTAAAGGTTTCTACATCTTCTGTCTGCACACCATGGGCCAAGCACAGCATGTCCAACCTCTCAGTGTGCAGGAGACAACAGTGGGGCCGGGCCCAGGCCTAGTAGGGAACACCAGCAGTTAATGGCTGGCAGGACAGAAAGCAGGGAAGGGACCATGAGAAGAAGCAGGGAGAGACCACTCACGCGCGCACACAACCCACGGTCTGCCCCTGCAACAGGGAACCTCTCCCACTTCCCCATCAATGCTTTCAGTAAAGAAGTAAGTTCTGCCTAAACATCCTACTGTGCAGTGATCTGCTTCGCTATAGTCTTAAGGCAAGCTCTCTGCCACAGCAATGTCTCCAGAGGTGATATTGTGGCCTGCACAACCCAGCCTGGATGGGCATTAGGCCCATTCCTCTCTTCCAAGGAATTAGTAGCTAATCAGTTATTTCAGTCACAGTTGGACTGAGACATTTTATAGGGAGGAGTGGAGATAAATGGGGGGGAAGAAAACAAAGGGGAAAAAAAAAGGGGGAAAAAAAGAGAAAAAGGTACTTACACGGACAAGTGGCTGGTGGGGATAATGACCCCGGTCAGAGTCCTTGTGTTCTTATAAAAATGTCTCGACAAACCCCAGCATCTGGTAGTTCAGCTGTGGGTTTCAGCTGTTTATTTTTCTATTCCAGCACTCTCATCCCTGTGCACTGCCTGTGCCTGGCTCTGTTAAGCATTCCAAGCTACGGAGCATAATTGAAAGAATAAAAATCCCAGGCTCAGCATCAGGCACATGCAGAAACAAATGAAACTGCTTAAATCCTTCCTTACATTGACGAGAACACAGGCAATAATCCCCCAACACCACACCATGCAGGTCTGAGGCGAATGCAGTTCAGGAGTGTCAGCCTCAGCAGGCTCCTCTGAACTGGTGCACACCTCAACACCACGTTATTCTGTTCTAAGGAGTGGGGATCACGACCAATCCTGTGACGCACAGGGAGAAGTTACTCCACTGAACTGTCCAGAGGATGGAACCTGTTCATTTCTCTCTTGATTTCAAAGAGCTTAGTTCTTTCTCTGTGTCTCTTCTCCCTCTTCACCTTCACACTCAATCTGGGTTGTAATCTCAATTACAAATCCAAACATAACATAATCATGCTGCTTCTACTGACAACTGTCTGCCTACCAGCACTTACAAACTCAGTCTCTGGCACTGCTTAATGGGTGGTAAGCCATCACAGGCAGGTCCCACCAGCTGCACCTTCAGTTTGCCTTTCTTTCATTCTTATTTGAACAGTCCCTACCAGGAGGTCTTCATAACATAGGCTCCACCTCTGACTTGGAACGCTCTCCCCTCGCTCCACTTCCAGGCCTTTCTGCAGAATATTCCTAAGGCCTTTCTGATCTACGCGCACCGTCAGCAGATCCACTCCGTTTCCATTACCCTGGGTGTCTTTTTCTAATACATCCTCTAATATGAGCTTTACTCGTGCAATATTCCCTTACTGATAATCATCCAGACTAGTGCAGCAAAGAACTAATACACAGTGACAGTAAGGTGAAAACATGCAAGATGGGGAAAGACTGATGAAGGCTGTTCTGATAAAAACGAGCTTATACTGTAATTAAAAGCCACTGGCACTACAGGGAACCCTGGAGCTGTGTGTACTTGGCCAAGATTTCTCTCTTGCCCTCTATCAGAGCCGCACCACTGATGAAGGTCTCACCTGGTACCGAGCTCCACCGTGCTGGACCACCCCTCCACCTGCAAAGCACTCTCTTCCCACTATTCCAGCTCAGCTCAGAGTCAGGAGAGGAGCAGGGCTCAGTGCCTGAGGGAGAGTCTGGAGAGAAGCCCAAAGCTGAGGCTCTGCTCCGTTGGGGCAGAGGGAGAGCAGGAGGTTTTACCAGCCCCAGAGATGCTGAGTCGCCCTGCACTGTGCCAGGCCTGAGGGGGCTGTTAATGCTCCATTTGCAGGGATTCAATCTCTGAAAGTAATTTTTAACAAAATCTTTCGAAAAATGGCCCATCTTTCAGTCTAAGGAAACCATGTTCTGCATCTAATCACCAAGGCCGCTGAAGCTGTTAACTGTAATTGGTGATAATCACAGGAGAATGTTAGTCTGTGACAATTCATTTTCTGTAATTATGACTCTATTCTTCTAAGTTACCTAAATGCTGTGCTTACATCTACAATAAGAACATTCCCAATGCCAGGTCTCAAACTGTTTTCACTTTGAGAGATGCATAATATTGAAAGCAGATGTACCAACTCGAACCTTTTTTTTCTGCAACATACTGTAAATGTTTTTAAAATGTGACTCTGGTACAATGCACGTCAAACAGCTGAATTCAAGGTAAAGAGCACTGCCAAAAACAGAAGACAAATGAAGTTTAAAATCAGTTTTGACAGATAAAATGGAGACACTTTGAAGCCATAAATCAGATGGCCAGTCCCTAGGAAGTCAATGATGAATGTATCTTTTCTCTGTATTTATTATCCTGAAGATATACAGAAAAACAAGCCGACAGCAAAAAGCAAATTTGTACCTCAGTGTCTAAATACTTTACCCAAGTGGCAGTGGAAGTATGAGCAAGTTCATCTCCCAATATTTGCCTGTTCTGAAGACAGATGAAAGACTAATATTTGCACATCTCAGTATTCAGAATCATTGTCTAAAATAAACATTTCAGCTTGATCCACATTCAATAAAGCGCACATCCACATTCACGAACCAACAGATATCTGGATTATACTTTTAACATTCTTTATGAGCAAGTCAGTGACTGTTTCAAATATGGGGTTTTTTTGGTGAACTTCTGTTCCAGAAAAGAAAGGACACAAGGAAACAAATTTTGCTTGTAAAACCTTTTTCTACCTTTTTTGCAATCTGGTTGGTTATACTGGGTTAGTCTCTTCACATGTAAAATAACGCATGCAAATAAAATCAAACCAAAACAAAGAGGGCAAAGCAAAATGTTTTCCAAGCTCTGCAATAGAGTGCTTACAGTGTTTATACAATTAGTAAAGTCTGGCTAAAACATGCATCTGACAGCTCTGTGCTGCTTTAAGACACATGACTCTTAACTGCCATTTATCCCATGGGGACAGAACTGGGTGCCCAGGCAGAGCCCCAGTGAAATCCCTGGGGCAATGCATGAATACAGAGTTTTACTTGCACACATGCCATTGCTAGATTAGATCTTGTGTGTTGTGCACTCCATTCCATGCTCACTCAACACGCTCCTTCTGAAGCCAAACAGATCTTGATATAAACTGTCCTGAAGGAATTAGTTACTAAAGAATACATAACAAACAAAGGCCCAAGAAACTGGTGCACTGAAAAATAACTTTCACCTCCTGGGGGTTTTTTTTGTTATTTTTTAAATTATAAATTATACTGCCTATCTGCTGCCACACGTTCTGTTTGGACACCAGTGAACTCCCTAAAGAGAGTGAGGTCTCCCAAAATGGATTCCCCATCAGTCACTTTTAAGATGCAGCTGGTGCTAGACCATCTTGTCAATACTGGATATCAGGAAAAATTCCTTCACCAAAAGGGTTGTCAAGCATTGAACAGGATGCCCAGGAAAGCATTGGAGTTGCCATTCCTGGAGAAATTTAAAAGCTGTGTAGATGCGGTGCTTAGGGACATGGGTTAATGGTGGACTCAGTAGGGCTGGGTTAGAAGTTAGATCTTAAGAAGTCTTTTCCAACCTAAACAATCCTATGTTCCTTTGAGCATGCTCCTGCCAAGAATGGTTGGACCAGATGATCCATGATGTTCCTTCCACTCTGGTATTCCATGACTCAAAATGCAGCACCTGACAGTAAACTCAGCAAGATTTAATGAGGCAGTCTCTGAAGGCTGCAGGAGAAATAGCTGTCACAGCAGCCTCCTGAATTGTCAAATGAGGAGGGAAAAGACTGGATTTGCACATAAATGCATCAATATGAATGTGCCAATGCAAACATTAGCATGTGGGAATACTGCATGGATTCAGGACACTCTGTAGAGATTAATACCACTACAACAATTTAGACACACAGGGAAATAAAACTCTCTTCAAATAAGTTTGATACTGATTCATGAAAATGGTTCTGCCATTTGTTTCAAAACACTATTCCAGGTTTTAGATCATCTGTAAAAAAATAAAATCAGGACTAATCATTAAATCTTACCAGACTATCTTTGAAATCAAGATTTTGAATTGAAACAGGCAACATTTTCTTTTAGCGGCTTAAGATACCAGTGCTCCTTTTAAAGTGATCTCATGCATTAGTTACTCTAAACTGCTTTTTATAAACACCCAGCCATTACCCCACAGCAGCGAGGAGCCTTTCACTAGCAGCTGGGTCTAACAAACAGCCATCCTATGCAAAAGGACTTTGTATCCCCTAAAAGGCCATCCATAGCCAGTATCTATTACAGTATCTATTATCTCTCTTTGCTTGGCCCTGACACAAGGTGGTGTTGGTTCTTCTCTCAGCACAGGGCAATGGACATCAGGAATTACCTCAAATCAGTGTGCACCATCACTGACTCTGGTAATTACTGCCAAATTCTCCTAATCCACAGAGATTAGCATTTAAATGACAGATGCTTGAGTTTTAATCCTATCACACACATCTCTATGTAAGTTCCTTTGGAATTCAACAAAACTGCCATGAGGCTTGTGAAAGTCACTACATAAATCATCTGGAAGAAGGGGGAAAACGCGCAACACTGGGACAAGCAGAACTTGTTTTCTTAGTAAAACAGCATTTTCCATAGTTTGTGGTACCACTTTCTTCAGTTCCTTAGCATATGATGCTTAAAATAAAGCTTTTTGTCAATGCCAGGTTTTCCTTTGCAAGTTCTTATCCTACAGTTTATGTTATTTTATGGATCGCTGAGCTGCTGTTCACAAAACCAGCCCTGAACAATACGCTTCGTAAAATGAAGAGAATGCTCAAAGCAACCCATTCATCACAAGATCCTGCACCTTGCCCACAAAACACTGCAAGTACATGGGAGCATGAGGAAGGCAGCAGGGCCCCACTTCATTAGTATCAAAATTAATCACTCTGCAACATGGAAACCTGTTGGTTTAAGCTATTTTATAGATAGAGAGCAGTCAAAGGCAAAACTGTGAACAAGAAGTGTTCCCTCTATAAACACTGTTGCTTAGAAACCCTGTATTTTTAAAACCCCAGCACTCTAAATTCAGCATTGCCTGTCAGGATGGGATTTCAGCACAAGACATGATGGTATTTTGAGGCCAGTTTCTTAATCTGCCAGTTATTTTTCATAGCAATACAGTGACACTATCAATTGGGATAAGGAGACAGGAAACGGAGTACTTGTTCATTATTCATACTGTTGTCTTGCCCAAAATCTCCACCCTAAAGTCAATTTCCTTTTGCTACTGGTGTGCAAACAAAACAAGACAGACAAGGCTTAGTCCCACACAAGGTACAGAACAGGAAACCAAAAAGGATACAAAGGAAAATGCATTTGAAAAATTGCGTTTGAAAATTAATTTGAAAACTTAAAAGTAAGTGATAAAATAAACCTAAAATAAACCAAAAATTAACAGCAGGATTTTTTTTTTGCTAGAATAACTTGCTTGAAATACATCCTTGTTCTTAGAAGAAACAAATGGCACAAATGTAGCTACACTCTGCTAAGTGGTACCTGATAGCTCATAGGATGCTGCTGAAGCACACACACATCTGTTTGTAGTATCTTTGTTGTATTTTATTATCTCCATCCTGCTGCACTGCTTCCTTGCCTCTTATATTTTTTAAGTTTAGTAGCTTTCTTATTTAGAAGACTCTTCAATTCAAGCAGTTTGGGTTGCACTAAGGGAAAAGTGATTTTTCTAAAATTAAACATCATTTCGCCAAGACAACTGTATTTTTACAGAGATATTCAAACATCTGGGGATGAGATTTACATTGATAATGAATTTTTGTAAATGAGAAAGACTGGACAAAGTTCCCTCTGAAAGACAATTATGCGAGGCAGAATCAAGAAGTTAATTCTGAGCTCTCAGTGACTTAATCTCTATTTTCTTACTGGAAACTAGTTAGGAACAGCAATTTAAAATATTTAGCAAATCAAATCCTGACCTTGCAACCAAAATCTTATCTAAAGTCTGTGACTTTTTTTATCTAAGAAACAAAATCAGTAAGAACTACAGGGATTGGGTTTTCACTCTGAGTTTTACTTTGACTGTATCTATTTTAATTATCACTATTTTCCCTTGGGCACTACCACCCACCACAGACCTTTGGTCACATCCCAGCAACATTTCTTCACCCCCTGTAATCTCCCTGTGCAGCAGGCCAGGTTGTGCTATAGAATGTGTACAATGTACCATTCCTAGCCCTAAAGGATGCACCCTTTCTCGCAAGGATGAACTCAACTCTACCTATAAATGTTCCTTCTTCTAATCCAAAGGGATGGCAAGCCTTGCTGTCTTGCCAGGAAAACATTACGTCTCCAAGCTGACACTGACTATGACCCTGACCCTCTAAGGCATGTTACATTTTGTTCTCCAGCCATCAAGTTTTAACGTCTCTTGTGTAATTCACAGAACAGTGATGATTCAGGAGATACTGAAGGCCACGGTTTTACTGCAACATGACGTACCCTGAAATCAATGGTGGGGCCTCAGCTTAAGCAAAACAATACTCTTTTACATATCGTTTATAGGGTTTAGCACAGGGGCTCTAACTTTCTGTGAGTGAACAGTGTGCCACGGACATTTCTGAGCATTTCACTGCTAAAAGTTTCCTAACGATTCTCCACTGAAACGCGGGTGTTTACACGAACAGAACAATGCAAAAAAAATCTGCAATACAAAGTCTGTCTTTGTTCTGCAGCAACAACAGTCATCACCACTGTGGGGTTTTAGTTCTCTCTCTCGACTGGTGAAGTGCTTGAGACTTCTCTGTTGATTCTTTAATAAGGATATTGGAAGATAAATTTACAATCAGTCAAGGCAGTCCTTAAATATTATCAGGCTGTTTTTCTGAGGAAGGTCAGTTGAGTTATCTGAATCTAATCTTTCCATTAAGATTGCAGATTGGCTCAGTAACCAGAGTAAGGGTTTACTGAAAGCAAGTAGTAACAATGGACTCATATATAAGTGTAACGAAATGCAAAATAAAAAGAATGCATCATGACAGAAATTATTTCTTTTTCCTTAGGTTTTCATCCTGCCAACTTTTTAGCAGCTTGGATAAGTCTGAAGATTTACTTTTTTATTAACTCAGCTGAAGTACAGCAGAGACCAAGTTTTTTTTAACACAGTCATATTTTCTTGAAAAGATACTTTATGTGGAGAAAAAGGATTGCTAATTCCCCAAATATTTTTAAAATCATCAAACTCACTCATAATTCTTTGCCAAAGCTAATGGAGCCAGAATTTCCTCAGATGCATCAGTATTGCTGCTGTCCTAACTCATGCTTTGAACTTGACAGGACTTGCAAGCACATCAGTATTGAACAGTCAGGTCTGGTGGGAAATTTAAGTCTCACGCACTACAGCAAGTGGTCCTGACACCCAGCAAGCTCCACGTTCCACGGCTATCGGTGCCTTCTGGATGCTCCCAGATGGAATTAGTATTATTAGATGGTAAGATATCAATTCTTGATCTAAATAGCAAACAGAGGCCCTGCTTATACAAAGTACATGCACATGACAGCACAATTAAGTACTATTTTCAAAAATCAGCTTTTAAACAACAACTACTAACTGCAATTCAGGAAGATTTCACTCCTTTATAAGAAGAAACCAGTAAAACTACCCTAGGATTGCTTTAATTCATGACATTACAGATGCAAGAAACAACCTCTGTCTCGGTGGACTACGCCCAACAGAACAAGGAGAGCAAAAGGCACCACAGGCTCTTCAAACTGCAAGTTCTGTAAATGTGACTGTCCAGTACAAACTCCAGCTTAGACAGATTCCAGCAACATGAAATAAACTGTATAAATTCCTCTAAGTTTTACTGCATCACCTCAATGCAGGAAACACCAGTATATGGCCAACTAACAAAAATGACAGAGAGGACTGATAAGCTTTCAGGGATCAATGGAACTCATCTTACAAACAGTTAATATATTTTATTATTCTTTCAACAACGGCCCTTTACTGTCTGAATCTTTCAGACCTCTCTATCAAGTTCAACACTTCCATCACAGCTGATGTATTTTACTGCTGTTTTCTTAGGACACCTTAATTAAGGTAAGGCTAAAGCACTTTCAGCTTTTCCTCCATGAGTATATCTTCAAAGATATATATATATATCTATATATCTTCAAAGACTGTGGTGTCTATCTCTACTTGAAGGCCTGGAGGGTGGCTGGTCCTTGGATTAGAGCAAAGACTGAAACACTGGAGCTGACAATTCACATTTTGGATGGCCCTCAGGCAAGTCATTGAGTTCAGCCTGCACTTTATGGCTTTCTGGTAAAATGGGAGTAAGAGCATTTCTATATCTCATAGGGATACTAACAAAATAAATATATTAAAGACCAAGAGATACCAGAGTTCTGCAGGACCATACAATCACTGTACATAGAGAAGTTACTGTCAAAACATTGCTGTCTGGCCACCCCCATTTCAATGCTTTATGTATTTGCTGGCAAGACCTAATATGAAGCCTCCACAAAAAGTATCTTAAAATATAGCCAGAGAGCACACAGGGGATTGCAAGATCTTTGTCAGGAAGAAGTCTGAATAATTCAAACAGGCTCCAGAATTGCAGAGACATATATATTTTGGGAGACTTACTGGAGCTAAGCCTGAACTCTAAACCTCCTAAGCCTTTGCTGTCACTGCCAGACAGGAGGAACCTTCATAGTTAATTTTAGAGCACAGGAAAGGATCTTCAGAAGTATTTCAAGGAATCACCAATGCAAGTGTCCCCCACAGACATGCCTCCTATAACAAATCAACTGGTGCAAAGGAAAAGGGAAAGAAAGCTCTTTCGAGTAGGCTGCCGTACCTTTTACAATCTGTCTTCATTTCTGGCAAATTAGCTCAGACTGCACTGCAAAGGCCTGTTCCCCAAGAGATCACCCATTGGAGAAAGGACAGGTAGTCAGAGCCTTGCCAGAGCACATTTCAGTGAGGCTTTCTGGGGCAAATAAATTGAATTTAGTGCTCAGAGGATAGAAAGATTGAAAAATGCTTTCTGAGAACTAGGGTTTTGATCGAAAGGAGTAATAGCTCAAGCCAAGGAACAGCCAGAAAGCAGGCACAGTGCATTCAGCCCAACGTTCAATCAAATCTGAGATCTGGCTCTATGCAAAAATCCAGCTTAAGACAATCACTTAACACATTTTCTTGTAGTATCAAGTTTCAGTCACTTCCCATTCACCTTAAATTGTCGTATTTTCATCTTTGCATCGACAGGGAAAAACAATAGAAAGGGACAAAAGCAAGAAAAAGGAAGAGGAGCCCTGGAGTCCCTGTCACCACTTTCTCCCTCCCTTTCCCCAGCCTGTTCGCTGTTGGGTCATCCCAGCCCTCCCATCCCTCACACCCTTATTTCCAAGGCCTCAAGGCCTGTCATCACCAGGGAGACAAACTGGCACAACCCTCCCTCCAGCCTGCCTTGGGAATCCGGGATGTTTGCAGTTTCCATATCCATCCAAATGACTGCTGCCAGCAGACCCTCACAGGAAGCAGGAATGGCTGCAGGACACATCCTGCTCCAAGACTAAGGATATGTCCAAGCCAGGGTCTCTCATCAAGAAGCTCCCAACAATCCTTTAGTGTTCTGGATTCCAGCTCAGGAGAAAGCCAAACAGCTCATTCAAAGACAGTCTTTGGCCAGGCACGGGTGTAGAGATCTTCAACATGGCTGACATTAGAGTAGTAGGAAGAGAGCTTTCTCCAGATTTCAATCTCTACTGGAGATTTGGCAGTGCTCATGGAGCAAAAACAGTTGAAAGAAAATACTTCCTTGAAAAGGAAGACACCTTTCTTCCCATTTCAGTTCCCTTCCTTTCACTTCACCCAGTTTAGAGGACTTACGTGATTTTGGGATCAACACTAAGTTTCAGATCCTATGTTCTTCTGGAGAAACACCATAAGGCTACCAGCCAATTGCATCAAAAGAGCCCAAACCTAAGGAGAAGTTTCTAACTTTTTTCTTCTTCTTTTTGAGCACTCAGGAAAGGAAAAGAAAGATGATTTTTCTGAGGGGATTGCTGTAATTTGAGCATGGAAATTAAACTGCTGAATTTTTATTCTACCAGAAATTCTCTAAGGAAGCGTATTTCTTCAATAAAACAGCAAGAGCATTTTTGAACTTCCACGGACACTAACAGGGAGATGCCAACATGCTCTGAAGCCAGAAATAGATGAAGATCAAACTGGTTTTGATTTCTTTTTGAACTAGGAAAAAAATTACTATATTTAAGTGAGTGGAAACTCAAAAGATCCAGAATTCCACCACACTGCAAGGTGGGAAGTTTCAACTTATCAACCACTTCATACTGTCTCATACAGGCACTTTCCTGAAGTAAGTGCAGCCTAATTTAAGGTAGCTCTCCTTTCCGAAAAGAGAGCTGAAGTACCTTTCAGTGACAAGGAGGTGCTGCAGGAAAGGACTGTGCATGTGGTTACTCAAAAGTGAGCAAATGACACGAGGTGATTTGTTACTCTCTAGTAATTTATCCTGATGCCAAAGCCCTGAGGCTCAGTGCCTCCATGAACACATCTGCTCCTATCCACAGGCTCTTTAAAAGAGCCGAAACATCAACACAATAGTAATTTGTCTCCTAGTAGAAGCAGAGACATTTATGCACCTCGGGAGCAATGACTGTACACATGGAATGGATATTCTTGGAAAACCTGTAAAGTTCAGAGAAAATCTTGGGAAGGAAATACCGTCTGTCCAGCCATTCTCATGGTGGAGAGACTGTGCTGTGTGAGACTGCCTGACCTGCCTAGGATGGTTCTGTTGAACCAGTTGCTCAGAATACAGACCCTCAGGACTTCTGCTGGTGGGCAACTTATCCTCCATCTACAGACACACAGCACAGCCCAGTCAAGTTCTGCTGCTGGGAAATCATGGGGCAGGTTCTCCGCTCATGCAAATCACCAAAATCCCCTGCACTCCAGCATTGACTACAATGCCTTTTGCAGAACTACTTAATTTTAGGGCCAATGAGTAACTCAGCTTTCATCTCCTATCTGCTTGTTGCAGTCTCACGTGGCTCCTGCCTGCTCAATCCTGATTTCACTGGAATCTCCATTAGATCCAGACTGATGGGAAGGGTCATACAATACCAATCAGCCAAAACCAAAGCTCTGAATCAAACAAAACAACCATTTTTAAAAGCAAGGACAGGTTTGCTTACCCAAGTTCAGACAGAAATATAAGCTCTTCACATTCCAGGACAGCCTCTCAGTATTTTCCATTTTCATTTACATGCCTTATAAAAATAGCCCACAGTTCATGATATATACTCATAGAAGTTAGTCCCTGAGGACAGATGCAATTTTTGTTTACACGGAAAACCTGTCATAGGCATTAAGGGATATACGAGAGTTACTGTTAGCTGCTTGAATTGTGTCCAAAGAAAAAAATTAACTTTGTAATTAAAAAAACAAATCCTGCCTGAGGCTAGGCAAGGAAACCAAACAACAGTGGAGTAGATGCTCTGTACTGGGGAAAGAAGCACACTGTTCAGCATGGCATCTGGCAGAGCCTTGATAAGCACCAAATGGAACTGCCTAGAGAAAAGAGCAAAAGGAAAAAAAAATCCAAACCCTCCAGGGAAAGCAGTAAAACACACGAAGAACAAAACGTGCCCTTGAATTCAGTGCAGTTTAAGTGCACCAGGAGTTCCTTCTAACGTCCAACCTCCATGTGTAAATCCCACAGAGACAAATTCACTCCAGAGCCCAACTCAGTCTTCACACTTCTCCAGAGAGTTCCACCATTGGTGTAACAGGATGGTGCATTCCTTCCTGCACAGTACCAACAATTCACAGCACTTACTAATTACAACAGCAAAGTCACTACCAGTTTGTGGCACACACTGATCAATCCTACAGCTCCACTGGAGCAGGTGCTATAGAACAGCCTACAAAATCTAAGAGATACGACACAAAAGAACAGTCTGGAGATACAACATCAGCAAATGCTCCGCCCTGCACTTCTGGAATCATTTTAATATAAACAAATTTAAAGAGTTCTTGGTATCAGCAAAATATTTTAAACACATGGTAGCTTCTGGATGAACCTGAAACCTGTGATGCAGAAAAATGCAAACCATCTTCCCTCCCCATTATGTAATCTATTTAGTATCTAAAAAACAGTCTCAATATCTCACTCACCATACTCTTGACTTCACTGCAGGTCATAAAATACGTCTCCTTGCAAGACAGGACTGCATCAACCAAAATACTTTTGTAAGCAAAATGTGACAGTATGAGATCTCTAAATATGAAAAGCTATTCCAGCACAGTCTGCTACAGAAATATCAGTGTTCTGCCCTGCTTTATATGGAACTCCTTGACAGATCCTCTGTAACTCAGAATAAAATAATTTATGTTCCTTGTGTATCTATTGGCAATAATACTTACACAATTTTAATGAATTTGCTGGTAAATCAATAGCTCTGTTTCTGTTCTGCATTACAAGTATTACTGCATGTCAAATAAATCATTGTAATGAAGTTTGATGAGCAAAGAGTTTGATGGTGGTGTTCCATAATTATAAACATCAGCAGCAAGACTTTTTCAAATCATGAAAGGAAAAGTGCTTTGATGATGGCAAGTAAATTCCTTGATTAAAATTACTTTAGACATTTCAGGCAATGGAAGTCTTCAAATCTGGCCCTGACCTTTGCTCTTCAAAATACATCCCTTCATTAGTAAATTGCATTACGTTTAATCATCAAATAATAAAGACACTGAACATCACAAAAGCCACAGTACACAGTTGATTTATTTATGCAAATTTTAGAGATGCAGTTGCTCAAGCCTTTTTAAAGGTATCCAACTTCTAAGGAAAGAAAAAGCTGTATCAACCTGATGGAAGTATTTGCTGCCTTCATATGGAAAGAATCAAAGGACTGAAGAAATAAAGTATCAGCTGGAACAGACACCACATTATCGAAGCTATAAAACGTGATTTATTTTCTAGTTTCTCCTTGACATGAGCGTTAAATTTAAAACTATAGCTAACGCTCAGTCAGGTACAAGACTCATCAGAAGTAAAAATCACCTTCACCACTTCTACAGTTTTTCATCAGACGCCTCCCTCTGCATATCAAACAACTCCCTGAATGTTCCACGTGAACGAAGAAACCAGCTGACACAACTAAATAGGTCTTGCTGTGAACTGTAAACAATTTAGGTGCTCCCATCAAAGAATAAGAGCAAACAAACCTGGACAATAACATCAGAACAGATGTACAAATTGCCTGCCTGGAAATAAACAGGGTTTACATCGTTATCCAACAGAAAAAATGGGCTTTTACAGGAGAAATCTCTTTTTTTTTTTTTTTTTTGGTCAGCCCTTAACATCCTGAAATACTTCTATGTATTCTCATCTATTATGTTTATTGTTCTTGGTTACAACAATACATTCCAACTACACACTAAAGACATTTTCCCAAACTCACAATAAACGAAACATTCCCACTGTTCCTCCCTCCTTGCATTTGTCCGCACCTCTAACCTTGCAGGGTGTAACTCCGAGGACATTTGGAAAAGGCATACCAAAAGAGCTGCTATTTCCAATCTTCCCAAGATTGAGCACAAGATTTCAAGGATGTGACAAATGGCACATGCTGGGAAGTAGCTTCCCTCTGCTGCATTAGCTCAACTGGCACCTACACAGGCTCCAAGAACTGGGAGCAACAGAAATCTAATGAAGAATTTAAGAATGTTTTCTCCTCCACCTTCCTGATCCACAAATGGACTACAGGAACTCAGTGCTCCTCTGGTTTTGTACCTTTCTTACAGATCCCTCTGGGATGTGGGCAAGCACAAGAGCAAATCTCTCCTGAAAGCAGCATTATAAACACAGTGATGACAGAGGAATGCTCCATGAAGCAAAGCTTGAAAGGGAATGCAGCATTCCTGCTGAACAGTGAGAAAGAGATCCAGGGATCTTTTTTCACTAACCATAAGCCTGAGGGAAAAAACAACCTATGAGAGAATGCAGTTGCATATAAATTACAGTATCTATCCTCTATCATACAAGAGTACCCCCACTCTGATCTTCAGCTGTATTTCAAAGATGCACAAAGGAATTTAATGTTTATTCTGATAGTTGCTCCACAAGCTGTGTCCAGGTTTCTTTCCAGAACAGCTGCACGCACAGCCCACCGTGAGCCTTAAGGATGGTGCTACAGCTGGAAAGGGAGACACATTCTTCATCCCTTAGTCCACTTTGCATGCCATTCTACACATCAGACATAACCCAACCACAGCAAAACCTGAGGAACTTTAACTCAGAATATACCATCATGGAGGCTGAAGACATTTCTCTCGCAGATGAAATGTCAGTGACAAACCACCTCACTTCAGAGGGCAGAATAGACACTGAACTACAGCAACTCTATCAATGATAGACAATAAAGGACATGATGCACAATGGGTTTGGGGCATGAATTCATTATCACTGCATGCAAATACAATTCAAGCAATCAAAGAAAACAGCACCTCGAAAGAGGACCAGATGGATGGAGAAACGCAGATATCAATATAGGCAGATATATTCAGGGATCAACTGAGATGCTGCACCTGAATGCTCATCCCTGGGAAATTCAAATAAATGAGGGAGAGGCTTTGCTGGAGACAAGACTGGCCCTGCAACTGGCTGTAAAGGCATGGCAGGTAGCTAGTTCCAAAGGGTGAGGGCAGCAGATTGGAAGGGATCAACAGAAAGGAATCTCTTGCTTTGTCTGCCAGAAAACACTGGAAATATATTTTCATAAAAGTTCTCTTTTTTTTCCTCCAACTAGTAATACCAGTACAATGAGAGACAAACTAAACCAGCTGCCCCTACTGCCATGTCCAAGACATTCTGCCGAGCCCATGGGCCAAATCCAGAGCTGAGCATAACCAAGGTTACAGGAAATCTGTGGTTGTGTGACTTAGGTCACCTCCAAGAGCCCTGGGACTGTGTGCCATTCCCACTTGGACTCCCTCCAGCCTGGTGTGTGCTTCTCTGTGCCTGTGGCTAATTCATAACTCTCCTTTCCTCACGCCCTGCCTGAATTTGGCTCTCTGCACACAGACCCAAGTGAAGGACGTTTGGGGGAGCCCAAAGTCTGGGTTCTGACAGGACAGCTGATGTTGAACACGTACTGAATCCCAGAGGGGGAACAGTGTGACTCTGGGAGCAATTAACTGCCATGTACAAGAGTGCAACTCACAGAAGGGAAGGGACTGCTTCACTTACAGCAAATAGGACTGGTGTCTACGTACATTAGAACATTACAGAACCTACTGTAAATCATCCTAAACACAACTACATTAGTGGCAAGTACTTACAACGTGTCACCTCTAGGTTAGTCCCAACTTCTGACAAATAACAGGGAAACCTTAAAGTTTTTCTGAGGTGGTTCCCAAGGACATTTTGGCATCTAACCCGGGGTACCCAGCTGCTGCTGAGTGCAGTCCCAGGGAGCAGGTGGGCAGTCAGTGCCCACGTGTACCCGACCCAAAGTTTTCCATTCACATTCACGAAGCTGTGCAATTCTGTCTGAAACTCATCACAGCTGCTTGCACACTACTTCCAACATCCAGAATAGTTTTAAGTAGCACCCAAAAGTTAGCCAAGTGAGCCAACATTTTCCTTTGAACCCAGGAGCCTTTAGAAAGGTCAGTAAATTTTTATACAGTATAGAAGCGTGGTGCGCTTGCTACTTAACAATCCAGTTCTGTGCTGGATCTGTCACCACTACAGTAAAATGTTTAAGTGTATCGTGTGCTTATAATAAATACTTTGCACAAAATTATTCATTCCACAGATGGACAAAAGGGACTTTAATGCTTACTTTGTTTGCAGAATGCTATATAAACCCTGCTAGTTACAGGCAAGAATATGGAAACCGTTTTGTTCTATTAAATAAAGGAAACAAGGTTAATGTTTTAAAATTAATTCAATGAAAACTATTAAGTAGCTGGCTGTGAATGCTTTGGGAATTCATATATACACAAAGACATATACATTTTTAACTGATACTAATTTCCTTCCCCCTTACCTCTTAAATAAACACACCATTAACCACATCATTCCCAAGGAGTTCTGCAATGGAAGAGCTCCAAGTGAAGACAGCACAGCAACATTCACTACACAAATAATGCAGCCCTACCACATCTTCCAGGAGGCACAAAGGCAGGGTAAGCCAGAGGGTGTTCTCCCAGCAGATGCAATTTGATCTCTCCCATAGTCATGCTGGTTTAATACTAATAGCTGAGGAGGAACAACCACAGCCCTCTTGTCTCTTGGCAGTATCAACATCACTTCGGGGATTAGTCTAGAGCAGACTTTTGGCCAAGGAGTGATTTCTGAGAGCTCGTCGGTAGTGGGGTTTGCCTTGACTTCAGCTCCCTTTGCTGGTTTCAGGGCAACTGAGCTTTTGTCCTGAGCTGAGAACAATCTCACAGCCCTAAGCTTTCTGCAGCCTGTTGTGAGCTTACAACACAAACCTAACCAAGAATTTTAACTGCTCTTTCTTCAAGGTTCTCAACTTTCCAAGAGCAAAGGTGCTGGCTTGAAGGTGCAATTTTCTTCAGTGAATACAGACTCTCTTTTTATCCTCAACCACCTCCTTAGTTTTCCTACTTAACACCAAGCAACATGTGTGATAACATTATTCCTGATCATCCCCACAGTGACTGTGTGAGGCTGCAAATGATGGGTTGTGCATCCAACTCACAAGAAAGTTGAGGGTAAACTGAGAGCATCAGTTTAAATAAAGCCAATTGTTTATCAAGAACCACAAACCAAAGCAACAGGAAAAAATATTAGAAAAAAATAATGCATATAATTAGGAAATGTCACTAGTTTTTAAAACACTTTCATAGAACTTTATGTATCCAAGCCTCTCTGAGCTTCCAACAACATATTTCTAATCTGTCACAGCACAAGTCACACATCATAAAAAGTAGTAATAGCATGGCTGGAGTCAGAGATTCCTACACCACTCACAGATACCCTACTGAGGAGCTTTTCAGTCTCTCAGATGGTGCTTCCCGTGGCTCCTCTCTCTCTCAGAGCTACATACTAACTCCAGATACAAATTCTGACTTAAATTAAGACGCTGGTATCAGGATGATAATTATTCATGTCTTTGAGAACTGTAAGGATAATGTATCCAACCTTTTAGCTGGCATGTTTTATCCTACAGCTTCCTTGCTAATTTACTCTAATGACCTGTTTACTCTCTGGATTGTGTATAGTCCACAATGGTTTAAATTACTCACCTGCTTGCACTTAAGCATTTGGCCTCTATGAAATGACGGGTAAGTGCAATGCAAATGTACTTTCCAATGATCAGTGCCATCCGTGTCAAAATCTCAGCTAGCTAAACACAGTTCAAGCACACAGATTCATGCCACCTTTAACAGAACCCTTTGGTGAAGATCTGTGGAAACCTCTAATAGGAATGTTAGTTTTTACTCCTGGCTTTATCTAATACAGGTTTTTGCACGGCAATCTCCCATGATGTATTCTGAACCTCACACTACTAAGCCACATGAATATCTTTAATGACAACACAGCAACCTTTCTATGTAGTCATGTTAAAAGCAGCAGGATATGGTTTTAACTCAACTGGCTTGAACAAATGCAACATTTAGGTAACTGCAAAATCGTATTCAGCTCATCTGATTCCATCAGTAGCTCATGAGTTTTCATGGCGACATCAACACCTGCAATTCTCAGGTGTACAGTGGGAGATTAAGGCAAGGCTCCAAGTTATTTTGCTCCATCTTCCTGGGGCACCTTGACACCAGAAACTTCAGCCTGGAGAATGCCCAAGAGTCATATATGTGCACAATCACAATGTTTCAGCACAGATTGTCTATGGTCTTACTGAGATACAGCTCAGGATCCAGATAAAATTGAATTAGCACATCCAGGGAAGCTTCCCAGCAACAACAGATTTACATACCAAAATTACAACAAACCCCAAGCATTTGAAAGCCAGACTGGATCAGTAAGACGATTAGGAATTTTTTACTACCCACAGTGTAAGCATCCTATTCTTATCAAAATCATACGGAATTTTAAGGGATGCTCTTTTTTCTGCAATAACCACACGTGGCAAACCTGAGAGATGCTCTTCAGCCCACAAGATATATCAATAGTTTAACTTCATGATACGAAATGGCAGGGAGAAGCAAATAAAGGAGAAAGAACAAGAGAGCTATTGTTAGGATCATTTAGCTATTCAGAGAAAGAGAAAGAAAATGCAAGCATGTTTTCTTATTAACTAACAGTAACAATTGGCTTTGTCAGCTAATTCCCTATAGGTTTTATTGGTCTTCAGTAGAGCCTTAGATGAAGAGAATCATGCAGATGAACTCAGTGAGGGCCTGGCACGTGTTTGGGAAATCCAGCAGAAGGAAGACAGAGTTGTTTGAGAGAGGAAAATAATGTAATGTGTGAAGGCACAAGAGAAGGAACAAGACGATAACAGGATAAAGTGATAAAGTGACAAATGATCAGGGACAAAGCAAATTATCAACATTCCTGAAGACAAAGCAAGAAATAGTATACCCAAAGCAAAGGAACATTGGAGCAAACAGCAGGATTTATTCAGGACATGATGTGATCTAATCACTGGAAGAAAATGCTGAATATTTATCCCATCCATCATTTACCCACTCAGAAAAAAAAAAAAAAATCACTAAGAAATAAGGGGTTTCAGCTCTTCTTGACTACAACAGAACCCAGATTTGCTTCAGTATAATCAGGGACAAAACCTGCACAGAGTGGACTACATAAGTGAACAGGAGACTAAAAACTACTTTATTAGTAGAAGGTCAGTCAAAGAAATTAATTTTGCAACACTGACACATGGAAATAGAAGTATTGCTCTAGTGTTTATGCTTTGGAAATACTAAGGGACAAAACCCATGGAAATCTTCAATGTCATTTTTAAAGCTGCTTTTCAGGGAGGAGCTGCCCTTTAAGTTTGAGTGACTAATGGCAATGAATGTAATCTGTTTTTTATTTGCAGTGCCAGGCTCATTTGGCTCGTGTAAAATGCAACCCTTTGTTTGGTAAACAAGCAAATTAAACTGGTGATCCAGAGAATCTTGGAAACCTTACTTAAATAAAGGAGCCTCTCTCTCAGAGTCATGGCTTGAAGTTGGAAGGTGTGTTTCCAGATGTTTATCGTGGGCTTTGCTGTCAAGATCAAATAGGTAATCTTTGCTAATATAGTCATGCCATATTAAAAATAGAAGTAGTGAGTAATTTATTTTATTTATTCATAAAGAAACAGCCTCAGCTCCTTAGTGAAGCCAGAATAGTGCTGCCCAATGTATTATAAGTTAATTAAAATATTGTTACATCATTGGAAATATCCTCAAAAAATGACAAATATCTATACCAATGGTGTGGTAAGAAGACTAATATAAAAAAATAAGGAAACAGGGAAAGAGGAAGAAAAGTATGCCCAGCAAGAACTGGATAATCCCTCCAAAATATCGCTAAGATTTGGAATCTTTGGAAAGATAACCTAAGGCATATGTGAAGTTTGGGGGAATATTCTATGTGAGAGGTTTCTCCCGGGCAGTGAACAGGTCCATGCCAGCCAGGGTGACACACTGGCACCCCAAAAGGCAGAACCACACAGCATCACCCTGCTCCAGCTGAACAATGCCCATTTACTCACTGCCAGCCTGCCTGGAGCAGGAGTGCAAATACTCCCCGGGATTCATGTGAAGCAGCACTCTCCCCGTGTAACCGGGGCAAACGCTGCTCCTTGCTGGTTAAGCTGCCTGTCCTGAAAGAGGCCAGGGACAGAAATGCAAGTGCAGCTGCTCGTGCCAGTAAGAGTAAAGTGCTTTGCTCCCCCCAGCTCTCAGCATCCCCGGGCAGAGCAGAGGCTGCGGTGACAAAGCTTGCGAGTTTTGAGCGTGTCCGAGGCTATCGCAAGGAGCAAGTCGGCGCCTCACGGGCACTGACTATTTCCAGACCATGGAAAATGCAATACTGAAAACAACTCGTTGGTTCTCATGCTGCAGGTCTTCTAAAAAATAAATTATGCAAAAATGACACCCTCTGGCTGCCTGGGCTGAACTGTTGTTTAACATCTTAGATGGGACTGCTGTCAGGTACTGACAGAATTTGGAAAATGCTTGCTACAGAAACGAAAGGCTAAACAACACAGAGACTCCAAGGACATTGCTGGCCAAAACACTTGTTTCTTCCCTTGCTGCAGAACTAAGGGAGCAAAAGCAGGATTCCTCTGCTTCATTATCAACAGATCACTGTGCTGAACTCCAGGCAGCTGCACATATTTAAATGCACAATTCAAGTTTAAAGGAGCTAGGGAAGATCTAATCTCGGCCCAGTGACATACAGGGTGAAGTAACCTGTTCCTAAATACCAAAGTTAGTTTGAGAAACTGGCAGTCAGAAAACACATCTTTCCATCTACAAATGGAATAAGCTATTAAGCAACCAGAGACATGATAAATTCTAGAAGCTCTTGCCATCATTTTCACAGGCCTACTTTTCACAGCAAGGCTGGAACTGCCCTTGATTTATGCCCAAACACCACGAAGTCTGACAAATTGAAATATGCAAAATGAGATAAATTGAAGCAGGTTTCTTCTGAGTTGGGACATCTCTTCCATCTCTAGTGAGTAACACAGTTGAGTACACATGTAAATCCATTTTATCTGCTATTTCTCATTGTGAGGTTAAGCTCAAGACGGCAACAAACTCCCTTCTGAATTGTTTTGATTTTGTTGGTTTAAACTTGATCCTCAATGCTTGGATTTTTTTTTTTTATTTGATTATACACACTCTCTCAGGAAGGAATGCAGAGGGCTCTCTCCCGCTTTCAATTAGGATGATGAGATTACCTTGAATTTTGCAATGCTGCAGCTGATATATTAAACTGAAGATAGAGTAGCCTTTGCCCCAAGGTATGTGTGATTTCTAAGAATCTACATATGCCAATATCACTGTTTGGATATTAACTCAATGCAAAATCAGCAGCCAAAACACAAATTAGAGCTGGTGGTAAACCAACTCCCAATCTGTTTAGGACCGTGCAATGAGATGCCCCAGGAATTTGCTGTAATATTTTGGCTACTCTCAGCCTGCTGCCTGTGTACGTGGTCACAAGCAGACCAACACCCTAATAACAAACAAAATATGACATACCATGATAGCTTGAGATAAAACTCTACCACACACTCATGCACTTATTGTTCTTTTTGCTTCACAGATAAATCATCAGCTGTTAGGGGCAGGGGGGAATTTATACCTTTTTTATCTCCTGGATCTTCCCTAACGCAGCACATTGCCAACACCATGTTAACGGTTTTTGAATATGCCCCTGAAGAACAAAGATACTCCTTTTGCCAGATCCCAGTATTTACAAGCAAGCCCAAATCTGTGAGAAAATTCAATTGAACGCAGATGGCAGGAAATTCCTCTAAAATGACAGTGGCCAAATTCAAACCACAAGACATGAAAATAACCCAACGTACTAGACATGAAGAACATATCTTATAGATTTTTCCTCATGCAATTCACAATCTGTGATTGATTACTGGGAAGACAGACTGCAGATTTATTGGACTTCTGTAGAACAAGTATTCCATTTGCAACAATTAAATCTTATGTGGTTGAAAAATAGGTTGGAGGAACCAGTGGATGGCTCTGACACTGAGGAATACATTTCTAGGTTGTCCATAAGACTGTAGCTTGTTTAATTTTGCACTGCATCCCACTGTGCACTGATTTGTTAAGTGTAATTAAAAGGATTGACTCAAAATTTTTGTCACTGTATCAAAAAACTAGACTTGGGAAATATATTTGTACCATCATAATTTTTTCAACAACAGAAGTTGTCCATCTTTTTTGTGATTTAACAGCTAACTCAATCCTTTTGTGTCCCTAC
>WEKY01008132.1:195345-243869 GCA_013390045.1 Picathartes gymnocephalus
AAAAAGGTGCTACACATGGCAACCTGCAGATGGAGGCTGTACAAACTCCAGCGATGAGGAGGAAGATGAAGCAATTTCCACGCCAAAGGGAACATGTTGGTGTCTGGACTAAATCCGGAAATCAGTGAAACATCAGGAACGTGCACTTGTCTCTGTGTCTGCTGTAAAACTCTGTGGCAACCGGAGGACAGAAAGGCTGGGTCTGGTATCAAATAATCCCACCAACCTGCATCACAATAAACAGAACAGCCACCTTCTTTCCTTTCACTCTGCCTCACATCCAGGTGGCCAGGGAATTCTGAAGGGCAGCATTCACACATTACATTGCTGCTACCACTTGTTTTTGTTTAGTTCTCGCAAATTAATTACTTGCCCTCCAGTTGCGGGCACTCTGGTTAGCTAAAAAGAGACAGAAATATTATCAAGCAGCTTAGCAACTCCAGGAAACATGGGAAGACCTTGCTGAGGAGAGCAGGGATGAGGCTATGAATGGGTACCCCATGAGGTACCACTCCTCTCACTGCCCCTAGTCCTGCTTTCTTCTCACCGCCCAGAACCCAGCTCCTTCCCTCCATTCCCAGGCACAGCTCCTGCAAAGACAAGACATGCAGTAGAGCCTTCCTGCTGGCAGGCAGTGGCTGTGTCTGGGCCACAGCCTGTGTTGTACACAGAGCAACAGACAGAAACCTGGCAGCCCCTTCGCTCTCTGCACCGACCCACAAAGCCCTCCCCAGCCTCTTCCACTGCACATCCATCAGCTTTCACAGGAATTCTGCACACACAGCCAACGGGAAGCAGAGATCCTTGCTGAGGCCGGCAATGGATACTTGTCTAATAGGACACAAAATACAGCCTGTTTCTAAATTAAATACCATCTCCTCTCCCAGTCACTAGGAAACAGGTAGTAAAGGCAGCATTTGAGCCCTGATGAGGACTTGACAGTCTCTTCTCCAGGCAGGAGATAGACAGTGTGGATAACCTGTTCTGCAACAACCTCGTGAAATGCTCAAGCAAGAGCTGCCCAAGGATGTTGTTAGGCACCACCAGCTATGCTGGTTTTATGAAAAAGAATACCTCTTCTTTAACTTGCCTCCAGGTACTTTTTAATGTAGCATTGGGAGCCTGGAAAACAATCTGCCTTGCAGACAAGCTTTTTCTCTCTCTGCCTTTATCCTCACTCTTCTCCCCACATTTCCTTTTTCAAAATAATTCTTCTAACTCAAAAGCTCAAGGAGATATCCATGGAAAGAACAGGGAAGACATGAAAGCAATTATGACTCAATCATGAAAATATAAACAAGTCTGATTCTGATCTTTCAGTAAATTTATATGTGTAGAAATAATACATCAAATTTATTGCAATTGTTACCAAATGACACTAGAAAATGCAATATCAGCTCTTGGAAGGATAATCTGTCAAATAACTACATTCCAAAGCTTTAAAAAATTCATCAGAAGGGATGCCTGTATAAAAAGGTGTTAGTGAATCCCTCACATTTGATATCGGAAGTGAGCACTACCAAATCAGAGCACTGATCTGGGAGTAAAAGCAATGCTATTTTGACTCACTCATCTTCACTGAAGCCAATGAAAACCCTCCCAACTGAGCTAAATCAGACCCTTTTAAGGATGACAAAGAAAATCTGGTGAAGGTTAGTAGGAATGTGATATGATTAACATCTGCCTTTAGCATTCAGGAGAGAAAACTGGCTCTGTGCCTGACCCTGTGGTTTAGGTGATACAATTTTTCAAGACTTTTGTTTTTTGAGACTGCTGGACTTACTGAATCCCACTGCCTGACCGTGAATTTCTCTCAGTTACTCTGATCCTGTAAACTCACACCCTAGATGAACACAACTGCCAAAAAAGCATCCAGTCTTGATTTCAAGAGGCCAAGAGCCTTCACATATTCCAGGGATCCTCTACATCTCTTATTAAGAATTTATGACTCTTTTCATTTTATTTGTTTAAACTCAGTTTTCAGTCCCCAGTTTTTGCTATGATTTTTTTTTTCTGCTGCATTAAGAATCCTTTAATGTACAGAGTTTTATTATCATCAAGTCACTCAACTTTTCTGATTAGACAGAAGGTCAAGCACTCCAGAAGGTTTCTTCCTCTTTAAAGCACTTTCTCCAACTTGCAATTTTCCACTGGGAGCAGCATAAAACTCTCTAACACCTCAGTGTATGCACTGCCACTGCTGCCCAGAATCAACTCAAGAGTTCAGGCTTTCCCGGACAAGGTGTCCCTCCTCCTGCCCCAGCAGTATCCAATACCAAGCTGCACTAAAATAATTTTTTCTCAATGGGTTCCAACTTGTTAAATGACTGAAAATGTACTTGTTATGCTACTCTGCACTTGTAATTATTCAGCACTGGAGCCACCTTCACATGCTGCAGAAAGTTCTATCAGCAGTGGTTTAAAAGTTCCAGCCTCAAGTGTTAAAAGGCCTGACCACTGCATATACAAACCCACTGGATCCATCTACTTTGGACTTGCTACTGTCAACTACTCTGAGCCAGCACTTTTATCTGTTTAGCAAATATTTCAGCAATATCACATAATGTGTGTTGGGGGTTTTATGGTTTTTGATTGTTTGAGAGTTTTTTTTTTAAGAAAACCTCAATCCATTAACCTCATAACCTCAAGGAAATCTGACGTCTGATTTCTTGGACAAGACGCACTTTCCTTACAACCACACTAAACTAACTGCATGCCTGGTCTTCAATACTTCATCAAACCATGATATTGCCAAATACTAAGTCCCATTAACTGGCTCAACACCATCCCACGTGGTTTTTTTTTTTTTATGTTTTGGTCCAACATCCGTTTCATGCTACTTTTCACAGCCATCAGTAAAAGTCTGAGGCATAAAGAAAAGAGCCATGCTAGAGATGTGACCCATTAGCAGCAGTGTCCAACAGCAGTCACAGAAGTCATGGCTCCTTAGTGCCAGAAACAGGACAGACATCCACTGCTTCTGTAAACAATGACCAAACAGAAAGACAGGAGAAATGGAGTGAGGTGGAGGAAAGAAAAAGGAGTGGAGAGTGAGCTGTGTTCACAGTCAGTCTTAGTAGCTGCTCTATATCCAAGGAACACACTGCAGCAGCAGCAGCTGGGGCTGTCAGAACCTCTCAGGGCTATTAAACACCTCAGGAAAGCTATCCTTTGGTATTAGTAGTATCATTCATTTTAAGTGATTAGAAGATCTCTGAGATCCTCATTACCCTTTAATTTATCTGTCTGAAGCACGGTTTCGCAGTGAGCCTTGGAAGACTCCTTCTCCAATGCTCAGCTCTGAGCAGAGAGTAGCAATCTTAACTCCTGCCAGCACTGCAACTGGAGACAGCATCAGACATCTCCCAGCTGTGTGCATCAAGAGGATGAACTCACTACAGACCTCTGGGGTCAGCCTGGGCTTCATTCAAACTTGTGCAGGAGTCAGCAAAGCCAACTGAGTCATACACAGTCTGCTTCCCACAGAGCCATCAGCTTTTGAGGATGAAGCAGTTGCTACTGCTGTAACACCGATTTGTGTCACACTTCTGATCCCATGTGACTCATCCCCATGTTCCCTGTGCACCCAGATATCTTATCCCTGCAGTTTCTTTGTCCCAGTCTGTCTCCAGGCCATGCTGAGGGCAGCACAAGACAGCTATGTGGCAACACTTGCCCAGTCACTCACCTCCCACTGCTGAGGCAGAGAAAGCACCAGAATAGCTCCTGCCCTCAGAGCAGACACCAGGAGAAGGAGGGAATCACTCCAGCTAGTAAGAGGAACAGTAAGTATGGAGAGGAAAGGCCTGGAAAGTGAAAAACTGACATCTGGTCTCGAAAAGCAAAGTTTCATTAATCTGAGGAGAAAGAATGGGAGATGCACCCTAGGAAGGTGGTTGGAGGGAGGAAGGCAAGTGTACAGCAACAATCCTATAGAACACACTGTTACTTGTTGTTTAAAAAGGGAAGCACAAGTATAAGTGCATAGGATGAAATTAAGGACAGAAAGCAGGAAAATACAGCTTGATCACAGAGATTTATTCAGTTACAAAGAAGTTTCTCCAGAAAATACAATACTTGGTCATATCAGGAAATTACTAGTAAATTTGCAGTACAGAGAAACCCCACAGTAGCAGAAGGAGCACTTAGTCAAACAACTCTTCTCTGGCATAATTTAGGATAAAGAACATCATACAACACTTCTGTATATAAGCATCAACAAGAACAGACAAAGGTTCTGGGGACTCAGTGCCTCTGTTTCCCCACTTGCCACAAGGATAATGTGAAGTTTAAAATGAACCAGGAAAGCCTGCAATAAAAGATGCTGTAAAGAGTAGAGAATGCTATTGCTAAAATGGGAGAAAATCTAGTGGAGTAAAGACAAGGAGAACCACCCAGGAGCAGAAAGAAAAGGAAAGGATAAGGACCTAAAAATCATATGACAAGCCCTACAAGAGCTCTGCTGTGTTTGCAGAATTGCCTGATTAAGCTCTTCAAGGGCAACACACTTACCGTAAGTGATGTCTAACTCATGTGTGAATCACCCCTCTCCCCATTCCCTGCTCTCTGAAGCAAGAAAAAAAAAAAAAAAAAAAAAGGTGCATACTTCTGTAGTCCTCTTCACACAAATTACTCAAGCAGCGGTGGCTGCACATTCACAACACAAATACTTTCCCCTAATGTTGGTCACGGTGACAATTCCTTCAGCATCTAGCTGGAAGCCCTGTTGGGCAGCTATCCCTACCGAGAAAGGTGAAGGTTAAATCACCCTCTAGAGTCAGTGGTTTTGATTTTGCCAGGTTTTTTCCTTCTCCTGTCTTGAGCTGCCCCCTGCCCAGGTACTGTCAGCACACCCATGGATCTTGGTAACCCTGGTAAACACTCAGCTATTACTGGAAAAAGAAGGATATCTTCCCTACCCGGGAGAGCAGAGATGCAACAGTGCCCACACTGGGTGGAATCTCCAGGATCTCAAGCCTGGAGCCAAAAGACACATCTACTGCATGAATTACAAATTGCTCTTTAGAGAAGACAAAACAAAACAAAAATACCCTCCACCTTTAACAAGTACTGATGATGCATATCTATCAGAGGTAAAAAAATTCAGAGGCAATTACGGAGCCCCAGAGGGGAGCAGATAAAAGTGAACAGGAAATAACCAGAGGAATTCCAAAATCCTGTAACCGGGAGGAAGATTTCTGTAATGTGCTGAACGAAGGTCAGCATGAACCAGCACAAGCAGCACAACTGCATTTAAACCTTCACACATTACTGATGCTGAAGCACTGAACTGGTCAGGTGAGCTGGATCCATCAGCACAGGAAGACGGCAGAGTCTGGCAGTGCTGTGGATGTGGGCGATGTTACGAGCAGGGTTTGTTGTGACCGAGCACTGAGTCACTGTCACTGCGGTGACAGAGTAGGGTTAAGTTCAGCCTACAGCGGTGTCTTTGATGACAATGCCCTTCTCTGTGCCACACATCAACTGTTTAATGGGGCATTTGCTCAGCAGGCCCTAGAACAGTCTCAAGGTCACGGAAATTCTGCCTGGTCACACCACAGTGCTGGTTCAGTGGCAATTTAAAAGCATGATTCTCTCTCGAAGTACTCCTGACGCCATTCTCCTCCGCACGAGTAAACAACAAAGAAGTCATTTCAGTTTCTGTAAACATGTTTTTCTTCATGAGCTGGCTGCTTGGTGTGCATTACATGCCGTGCTGGCACGGGCTGAGATGTCTTACAAAAACGCTTTCCACTAATACTGGAATCTTTCTACTCTGTAGGAATGCTGGGGTTGCACAAGAGAGGCATCAAGAATCAGTTCTGCCTTTTCCTCCACAATTTCAGATACTGAAGTATTGGTTTTATGTTAATTGCACATTCCAGTTTTACAAAGCCCTTGGGTGTGAGTCAAAATGTCAAAAGAACTTTTTTTTTCTTAATTTTTTCAGAGAAGGAGAAGAAAATTATAATATTTAAATAAAGCTCAATGAGTACTTACTAGGCTGAAACAGAGAACATTGATTGTTCCAGAAGGGAACAGCCACACTCTGTTCTCACTCTAACTGAATAAATAGAATAAATACAGTTCATGCTATGACAGCAAATGAAGAGAGATTTTTACCCTACTTCCTATTTTATATAGGAAATAGATCAGTAAGTAACTGGTGTGGGAACTTGAAAATAAGCAAAGCAGGAAAATACTTTGTTTAGCAAATGGGATGCTTTTCCACATCCACAAATTGGAGTCATGACTGACTCCACTGGAGTGTGTTTTCTTTCCCCTCTGGTCATCTCTGGACTTGATTCTTACAACTCCTCCAATGAAGCTGGCAGAGGATGATGTCCCTGACAAGGTTTTGATAAAAACCTGTTAAAGTAACTGTCATTTTTGCTCTCTACTGATGAATACTCCAAAACTTCCATTGTGGATCTCCTGTCATGTTCTGACAAGAATCCCCATTCTTCCTAGAGAAGTGAGGAGAAGCATGCAGTACTTCAGACTTATATGTCTGTTATGAGCTGAAAACTTAAGATAAAACCAGCACTGCAGCTAGACTGTGAATCTCCAAGTGCTGCTGCTTCCCAAGATAAATTTAACATCTAACTCATCCCTCCCCAGAGCTGTCATTCACCTGCTTTGTACAGATTCTTATCAAGTTAGCAAGGCTCTCCCAGATACTCTGCAGTAACCGACTGATCAAGAGAACATTTCACAAACACAGAGACTGCAGGCAGTGGATCACAGAAGGAATTGGAATATAAGGTCCATTAAAAATCAGCAGGGTTCATACTGTTCCATTTAAGAAAAATAGTTTTTGAAGCAGTATTGATTAACGTGTGCTTACAGTCAACTTTTACAGAGATTCTCCACGTCCATAAAAACTCTTTATATCAAGCCCTGCGTGCCAAAAAGTACCAGGCTGGCTTCACCTCCTTTGAAAGCTAATCCAAGTCTGTGTCTCCATTCACTACAGTCTACCCTAAACTTTACAGTTAAATTCAGTCCTGCATTCATTCTGTCTAACTTGGGAGCATCAGTGCCTTTTACAAGAGTCAGGAGAGACACCCACAACTTCAGATCTTAGGTGGCTGAATCAACCTTTGCGAAGTATCTTTGTCTTTTCACTAACTGCAGAACATGCCTACAGATCCGGCCTCTCAGCAGAAATGGTTTTAATTTGAAAGTCTAAATTTAGCTAGGATGCCACTAGTAAGATGCCTTAGTCCAGAGGGACTTTATGGTACATTTGATTATTCAACTGGAATATTTTTATCTCCGCAAGCACTGCTTCGTTTTGTTTAAATTAATAAACACAGGCTTACAGTTTTCAAACGCACGTTTTGCAGCAGGCACCCAAACAGGAAAAATTCTGCTTTCTGCGAAGCCGGCTTTTGCTGCTAAGTGCATGAATGAAGCCGGGGAGTATAAGCCGGGTGCGTTTCGGTGTGGCGGTGCTGCCGGCAGCGACATTCCTGGGGCGGGGGCTGTGCCGGGGAAGCGCAGCAGCCCGAGAGCAGCGCCGTGCTGCGGTGGCCGGGCCGCGGTGGCCCTGCCGGCCCCGCGCGTCCCGGAGCCACCAACATAGAACGGAATAAAAGCCTTGTTTTTCTGCCCACGTTCTGCCACAGGGAACGACTGGCCCTTGCTCTGCTGCTCACGCTGTCCTCATTACCCGAACTCTCGGGATCAAATCCTTAGGTCGCTGTGTACATGATCTGATAACTGCATGCAGGAGCTTTACAGCCCAAAGCGTTTCACGCTGCTCCGAGATGTCACAGGTACTGTAACTCAACTCAGCTCCCGGTATCACCTTTCCAGCAGCCATTATCTTATCTATTATCTTTGCTCTTTAGTCTTAAATGAAGTTAATTCCAGTCAGGCTGCAGCATTTACTACAAAAGCATCTTATTTCTTGCTGAGCACATTCTTTGGGCCACCAGAGTGCTTTCTGCCAGATGTGCAGCTCTGTACACAGTAATGGGCTTCATGAATTGTAAACCTTTATGAAGGAGTAAAACAGTCTCTCAACTGCCCCTTGAAACAGTGAATGAAAACGCAGCAGAAGAAACATCTGCCCACTGGGCTCATGTCCATGCTGAGCTAGAACATCTCACCAAGATCAGCTTGGCACTGCATTCAAGAAACAGCTGTAAAATGCTGAAGGAGAAATCCTTGTTTAGAGTGCAATTAGAATGTGCTTTTCTTGCTTAAACAGATTGTGATGTGAAAATAAATATACACAGGAAAGCTCAGATTTACTGCTCTGTTAACTAGACAGGTCTCCTATGGCTTGGATCATTCAGTGACAGCCCTGCCCTCCCCCTTAACTCCTCTCTGTTCTCAGCATCAGTCTATAGATGTGGATTGCCATGTTTCAAAACATCATTTTCTGTCTTTTTGTCCTTTGGCATGATGCAGCTCCCTCCCTGCAGCCCCATTTCTTTGTCTCCCAAACTGAACATCACTTGTATCTCCCCTCAGGAAGGCCACTGAATTCCCTTGGTGCAGATTAAGTTATCCAGGAGACAAAGTCTTATGCATGGAACATGAAAAACCCACAACAAAGGCCCCTGGGCATTTATGTACCTCTACAGAAGAATTACTGGCTCCTCTTTCATTTATTCAGCAAAAGGCCACCTGCGATAATCCCCAGTGTGCCTGCACACCAGACAGTACATGAACATTAACTCATTCACAGTAAGTCCGATACGCCCAGAGTGGGACAAGCTGACTGTACGCCCTGTAATACCTCCCTGAGCATGTCCGCACACCTAAACAGACAACAGCATTTTAGGAAGCCTCAGAGATGCCCCCCATCCTTCTACCTGGGCAGAGTGTCTTGGAAAAGAATAGGGAACTGTGTGGCTAAACGTTTCAGCTGCAGACGCTTTTAATTACTTTTTGCCAAGCTCCAAACCGTTTAAATTTGAAGAGATACAGATAATATCAGTATTTTTAGAGCTCACCTTGTTACTGATGTCCACAAATTCTCGCTGCCACCTGCCCTCCATAGCTGCTCAGCACCTTACAAAGAAATAAAGCTCCTCTTCCAGATGCTTTTGTATGATTTTAGAAGTCTCAGCATATTCCACTGTCTTTCAGCATTTGATACAATATTCAGTAATTCATGCCTTAGCTGCAGCAACATTATTTCTCAGTAATTTAAAATATTTCCTTTCTCTTCCCATGAAGTTTCGACTGAAACAATCTGGTTCCTCACTCAGACTAAAACACAATACAAGGATCAGGGTGGATGAGGTATGAATGGAATAAATACACAAAAGTATGCCTGACTGAATGAAGTACCTATTCAGATGGGTACTCGTTCATCCAAGGCTCAATTTTCCCATGTACTCTGCCAGTGCCACGAGCTGCACTCACGACTTTCCAACATCTGTGGCTGGTGAACAGGCTCTACTTCCAGTCAGAAAAAAACTGTGATTTGTCCCCCAAACCATTCCTTTGTCAAGTACCTAAAATTACTCCTGTTGGTGATGGACTACGTACTATTTCAGTCTGTGGAACCTCCGATGACACATCTGCATGCTACAAACTCAATGGAAGAGCACTCAAGGGCTGCAAACAAATGGAAATAGCAAGAAACTCTGTTCATTGTATCCATGGCCGCCCTTTCTCAGGACCGCAGTTAAACTCCAGCCAAAAAGGACACTGTACAAACAAGGGGACATCAGACATAAGCAAAGGCAGAGAATGTACCTCAGATTAAGAGATCCCACAGAGATCTGGAACTTTATCTCAAATTCAGAGATAACAGGAGGTGACCAAGCTACATAATGAATGGTATAAGGGTAAGCAGGGAATAATTAATTCTCACCTCCTTGTATCACAAGAAGATGGTCAACAAGACTTCAGCAGAAAGAAACCAGCCCATAACCACAGCCCTGCAGCACCTCCTCTGAGACATCCAGGATCACTGCAGGCTGAGATGGGACTCTCAGAGGGATCAATGGACCAAATCACTTTGACAAGGCCTTTATTTCTGCTATCCTAAGTTATCACTCCTAAAGGAAAAGGGTCTGGTTTTTTTTTTTCATTTTCTGAGTTGTTTTTTCATTTTTCTGAGTAGAAGCTAACAGGGATTGAGCACACAGGGCTCCTGTCACCCAGGGAACAGACAATACCCTCCCAGGAGCTAGGCAATAATCACAGCTGTATTAACTGGCATCAGCTAACAGTTACTTTAAGCAATAAAACAGTCTCAAAGCTGGAAGAGTCCATTAGAGAGCAATTATTCAGAATAACAGGGAAGGTAATAATTTTCCATATCATACCTTCAAACTTTCAGACACATGGCACTGAAATCCAGTACAGCTCAACTGTAAATCAACTGTGCATCACAGGACTATTAAATGCTTTCAAACTGTTCAAAAAGTGTTTTCCCACTGCTTGGTACAAATTGAATCAAGATGTATTCACAGCTGTATGAATATCAGAAGGAATAATAATTTATTTTTTCTCCATTTCAAAATCAATTTCTATTGGCGTATCTAATTTAATAATTTTTTTGGTCCAGTTTCACAGAATGTGGCTGAAATGCAGGAAAGAAAAATGGCTGTTGACAACTCAAGCAGGCATCCTTAGTCATGAATGGAAGCTTATTGTGCAATAAAAATAAAAGACCCAAAAAGATCTTTAAAATAACTTGTAAAGCTTTTTGGAAAGCTCACAGTGATGAATTTGCTGCTTGTTTACTGAGAAAATCCAGCTTAGATTTAAGATGAAAGTGGTAGAGAAACCAGATGTTAGGACAAATATCTGAACCTAACACAGTGCAAAAACAATTTAGTACTCATGTTTTTAATGATTCCCCCCCACTTCTCATTCCATTTTGCCTTCCCTGGAGCATGATGGCCTCTTAAAATTATCTCATTCTACCCTAAAGGTCATGCTATAAAACTCAAGTTTGAGTTTTATACCAGCAAACTGAGTTCAATCCTGTGACAAGGTTCCTTCAGGACAAGAAATGACAAATTTCCTTCCCTAACATGTCATTAAATGTTGAGCAATCCAAGCAATAAAATACTACTAAGCAGCACATGGATTATGGGCCACTCCACTCACGTTCCTGTAAGGTGCAAAGGAGAGGAGGCACCAAATGCAAATATCCGGTAGCAGTTTCTATGTAATCACAATGGGTCAGCTTTTAGTGGGGAGCTTCACTAAAATACAGTTAACCTATGAAACACCATCAGAGGATATAGTGAATATTGTGAATGCGTATGTTCAAAAAAGTGACTAAAAAAACCTATGGTATCCAGACAGGTGAAGGTCTATAAAACATGAGCACTAATTCCAGGCTGCACACTATTAGTGGCAGAAGTCTGACTACATGCTTGACTCCTGCTCTTCCTTCAGCATTTGCTACCAGCTCCTTTAAGACAGAGAATATCTAACTCTAATCCAGTATGGGTGTTCGTACATCAGGGAGCATCAAGCAAATTTATCTGTCTCATGGAAGACAGATTAGAAGGACCCCTAAAATGCTACCTTTCCAACTCTGCCTCAAATCAGTGTAAATTGTATCCAATTCTTCCCCAACAGAAACCTTCCCAAGCTGTTCTCAACAGTAGGAGAGGTGATGATTTCACAACCTCTCTGCCCTTCAATGCATCAAGCTCTCACACTGAACTACAAGGGCTGATCTAACTGTATGTGTGGGACAGTCCCAGCCATGTCATCTCATGGTGCTAAGAGCCAGGCTTTCTACTGTCTTTCCTTCCCAAGTAAATCCATGTCTATCATCCCTCACTTAGCTCAGCATTGCCTCCTAACAAATAAAGCTGCAGTCAAACCTTGTGCCTTGGTACACAGAGAAGAGGAAAAATCCCCCTCACCACTTTGGTTTAAAATTATTATTCTTCAAAGTAATTGTGAGTGGCAGTCATGTTTACTGCCAGAGACATCCCTGAATTCACCTTTCAGATCAAGGGGAAATACTGTAGCACAGTGGCACTAAATGGCTGTGCTGGTTGTAAATCAGACCCCACCTCATTTTGCACTGTAACATACACAGAACAGGCAGAGCCTTTCACAGACTATTTCATTACCCACTCACACCAAGGATACACCAAGTCCTGAACCACATTTCTACCATCCCAAGCCCTCATCTTGAAGTAAAGCATTACCAGTCACTTGGTGTTGTGGAAGACTAACAGAAGGATTTGCTCTGCATCAACCTCAAATCAGTCTGGGATGTAATATCAATCCTCCAGAAGCCTGAAAGCATCTGAACAATTTTAGGTAAGGCTTACCTTTCTTTGCCTTTACTATAGCAAGAAAAACAAAGTTCTGAAGCCAGATTCCAGAGTTTTTCTTAAAAATGTATTCCGAGACACACATCTCAAAGACGAAAAGAACAGTACTTTCACACAAACATCTTTACAGTCTTCTTTTACACAAAGGCCTAAACCACTGTTATCTAGATATACCACAAATCCAGACTTGAAGCCTCTCTATCGTGGAATTACGGAATGCAAAAATAAACATCAGAGTTGAAATTTTCTGCTGGAAAAAATCCTATGAAGTACAGATGGGAAAAATCCATTACTTTTTGCAATCAACAGGGTCTATTTTCAACTTCAACAGTGTGTCCATATGATCAATCACTGTAGGACCATGGGTGTTATAGAAGTCATGACAGAGTTATGTTAGGAGAGAACAAGCCTTTGCCTGAAGGATGTGCTCTTTTCCTTTGGTTCTCAGACAATCTGCATTTTTCCACAGTCATCCAGGTAACACTTTTAGCCAATACACAGTTAATAAGATGTAAAAGAGTCTACTTTTTGCATTAACTACATAAAACAAATCAATCTCTCATTAATCTTTTAACTACTTGTAATTTTATAGTTTTACTTTTTAAGCTACACCTTTGAAAAGATACCTCAATTTTTTTAGAACTTTTTCCCCCTGATTCTGCATTTTCAAAAGGTACTTAAAATGCAGATCAGATTGTGCTTTTTGATACTAAGTTTTCTAGTTGTCACATTGCTTTGATTATTTCTAACATCTGGGATCAGCATGTGCCATGTCAAGGCATGAAAAAGTTCATACAATAGAACAGTCAGTTCTGAGCAAGAATTCTGCAGCTTGCACTATTGATACTATGCACCTCAAGAGAGTCAAAGTGCACTGAAAGCACTCCAAAAGCACATTTCTTCCTGGCTTTTCTCTAATTCCAAGCTCTGAACACTTAAGCAGTCAGCCAACAAAGTCTTCTAGCATCAGCTTCTAAATTCTACAAAAGGCATGTTGGGTGCCTAAGCATTTTTCTTACAGCTGGACTCAGGATCTGCCAGCGTGAGCAGTGCTGCAGAGGTCCTCGTATTTCTTTGATGCATGTGGTTTGCCATGGGTGCAAGCATTTGTTTCTATGTGAAATCGTGAAGGAAGGCAGTGGGAAGAGACAGCTTTAGTAGAAAAGCTGATAAACCATTTTCTCTATGAATTACAGTCACCAAGATCAGTCCCTTGAATACGCAGTTTGCTGTTTTCTTTAGCTCAAATGAGTAAGTTTTCCATCGTGTCTGCTGTTTCTTCTCCCATGGAGCCAAGGGACTCTTGAAAAACCCTTGTGAGTGGATGGGCCTCTTCTGCAACCATGTCTAGATGCCTCTTTTCTTCCTGACTGGAAGAACAATCCAACATGGCCTTTCCACTTAAGCCTGGCTAAAGTTGACTGTCCATGTCTCCCATTTCTTCTACACTATTGTCCTCCTTCTCTCAAAAATAGCTGTGTGTTCTCTGTGTTCCCAAGAATACTCACTGTGTCCTGTAGGTCTGGCCAACTTCCTCTGCTCTGCCCATTTCTTCCCTTCTGTCACCAAGCTTCAGGAATTACCTCTGCATGAGGAATGATCAGGGAGCCAATGGTGAGACCATCACCTTGTAGTGACTTTCTGCAGCTTGAAACCCCACAGCCATGAAGTTCAAGGGTTTCATGCTTCCCGTGTAAGTGTTTTGGTTTTCTGTTGGAAGGTATTGCTCTTCTTCTCCAAATGCTGCAGTAGTTCTATAAAACTTTCATTCTTCCAGACAGGATTACCTAATGGATAAACAAACCACTATTGTGCTGTATCACTGTGCTAGTAGTGATTGAACAAGCATAAAATCACACAGTGTAACTTCCAGATGCCAAAATGAAAATCACTTAAGCTTCTGATTCCTGAAGAAAAAAAAAAAAAAAAAAAAAAAAAAAAAAAGAGAGAGAGAGAAAAAAGCCACTAAACTTTCAGCAAGATTTAACTTTTGGTGGTTAAAGTTCCATCCAATTTTGTCTGCAGCAGAATCCAACTACAGCTCATCAAGAAAAGTATCATTTCTTTACTTGACTGGATGCTCAGATCCCTAATTTGAGGATTTTTGACAGTTCTCTGGTTTGCAAGGTGGTCACAGCACATAAGGCTTCTACTGTTGTAGCCTGTACCAAAGAACAGCACTTTTGACTAACTGCACAGATGAAGCTGTTATGCCATCCATGTTTTCCAGCTGGGAGAAAAAACAATCTTAAAATCTGAGATCATTGCAAAGCAGCTGATACTGTTCCGAAGACCACAAACATGTGGGTGAAATGCTAAATTTTCAATGCTCTCTAAAGAAAAAAGAAAACAGGAAGATCCTTACGAAAACACTAAGTGGGAGATATTATCTTGCCTGACAAAGGCTTGCACTGCAAGACCACTAAACTAAAGAAACTGAAAATATACCCTTTAGCAAAGAATAAAGTTGAAATCAATCTTAACCATCTTGCTTGCAAACAGAATCTGATCCTCATATTTCAAAGTAGCTGAAAATGACTCAAGACAAATTCACAAATCCAGTTACTCAACATGAGATAATGGAAATTATGGCTCTATAACTCATAAGGGATGCTTCTGAGAAAATTTCTGGAAAGTGCTGTACAATTATGCATGATGAAACAATGGATTTCTCCAAAAGATAGCTAGTGGTTTTATGTCTGCAGTATGTGGATGACAACATGAACATTCATACAGAGTTTGCCAAATCCTGCCATACTTGTGATGAAATCTCATCAATAATTAGAATGTTGTGTGTAGATCTAAGGGACATCCAATGGTATAGATAATGCTGCAAGAGTGCTGTTAAAATGGCAATCTTTGCAAGAAGCCTGACTACAGAAGGAAGAACTACTAATGATTAATACTCACTGCTTAGGATTTTCCTTTATCTAAACAGACATTTCTGAAAACGTTTTTCTTTTTTGGACATTCCCAAAAGGGGTGAAGCATTTTAACAAGGATTTGTTGCAGACATCACGTTGCCTCTGTGTCCTCTATCTAGAAGAGGAATCGTATTCTGAGAACTTGGCACCCATGAAACTTGGGAAGATGTAAAAGGTGCAGTGAAAGAACCTGCATTAACAGCACAGCAGCTCAAATGAGAATGCCTAAAACCCTCTTTTGGCACGGAATTAAGAGAGTCCTGGCTATGGTAAACAAGCAACCTTTTCACAGCCCTGCACTGCCTGGATATATTATTAGAGACAGCCACTTTGTTACACAAAGACATGAAATGCCTTCAGCCATCCAAATGGGATAAAAGTTACAACTTGTTTGTATCCAATGGCATTTCACCAAAGATTGCTGGAGTGCCCGAAAGCAGTTAAGAAAATTAGAAGGGAGTTGTCTAAGTGTATCTGTGCTGAAGTAATGTTTTTATAGAACCCAGCATTCAATCAATTTGAATGCAGAAGCTTAGAAAATGATTCAAGATCTTTAAACTCACATAACAACTCCAAACAAAACAGAAATGCAAAAACAAAAAAGCCTTCAAGTGGCTAATTCTGATTTCAGCTGTAATTGCCTGATTACTCAGAGTCTTCTGTTGTAAGCCAACTGTAAGCTCACAGGAAGGTCCTTGTAGGCCGTTCAGCAGTACCTAAGCCGGTTCTGCCAAGGCTGGAGTCCAGACCAGCACAACTGCTAGTTTTGGTGTTACCAGCTGTCAGTGTTGTAAGCAACTTTTAACACTATCATATTAAAAACTGAGCTTCAATCCAGGCTGAGACATTTATTTCTCCAGTGCTGGGTGGTTTTGAAAATGAGAATAAAACTGATGACTTAGAGCTTACAGATATCTTGGAAGAACTTGTATCAAGAAACTCGGGCAAATATGGGTGATTAGAACTTTGGCTTATAATTATAATCATAATCGCTTTTTTGAAAAGATGAAAGGCTCCAGAACCTCAAGTTATTTGTGCCTCTGGTGGTTCTAGAGCTAAAGCCTTTAAAGTTCACACATACCATGAAAAGGACATTGCTTCAATTCTTACAAAACCTGCAGTTTCTAACAGCCTAAGTTTTGCACTGAAATGCTCAACTTGTTCTATAGGCCATGCATTACTGGTTTTAGAACCACAATGAAAACTCAAAGCTAAGATCAGAACGTCTTTCAAGGCATTTTTGTTTAAAAATACTGGAGTCCCTTATTCCCTGCTCAGCCTGACACCACAGGAAACCCTGAGAAAGGGTCAGTATTTTAGAAATAAGAGTGTCCATTACCTACCCAGGATTTCTTTCCCTGTAGGACATCCCCCTAGACTGATGCCTTGACTCTCTTTGCCAAACTGTAAAGGCTTAAGATACACAACGCTTGATTCCTCTGTGTCCCCAAGGAACTACTTCAACAGCTTAAAGAACTGATTTGCATTCCCTCCTCCCTCTCAGTACAGAAAACAACAAATAAGTAAAATCCTCATAAAGTAGTTTGTCAGAAACCTTTGGCTTTATCACCAGAACATATATTTGTATGATTTGCAAGTGTTCCTTCCTTACAAGAAGTCTGACTTCATAATTCAGCACAGTTTGATCCAGAGATAGCTGGCATCTTTACAGTGAGTAGATAAGTAATGTTTTCATGCAATGTGACAGTAGTTACTGTGTGTATAGCAGAGTTAAGTAATTGACTCTCCTGATTTATTACAAATGCTATCAACACAAAATTCACAGTAAGACTTTCATTATACTATGTTTTCTGTATAAACATCTCCATGGGTTTTGTCGATCCATTTTACGTCCAAAAAAACGTAACAGCAGGGATGCATAAAATATAAATATGTCTGAGTCTGTATTTTGACTATTTCTAAGAAATATCCTTTAAGCAATTAAAATGATAAATAGAATAGGAAAGGAAGCTACTTCATTGTTTAAATCCAACATTTCATGCTCAAATGATTTCACAGGATCTCTCTCTTCTTCAAATTGTCCTTCCATTTACCTGGATTTCCCCCTTCCCCCAACCCGGAGGAAATGAACTACAGACAGTTTAGGGGGAGATCAGATTTATGTGTCTTAAACACTATAAAGACTTATTATATATTGCAGACAAAAGTTAGACAGTTCCTGCCAAAAACCCAGTCTATACATCCCTAGCTGCAGACTGAGTTGGTGCCATAACCTGCAGTTTGGAATGTGTTTAAATCAGGCATTACCCAAGGTACAGATCAGGTGCTTCCAACCACCCAAAAAAGTGTGTACTGAGTGTAACTGTGTGGATACTGCTGGCTTTACACAACTACAGTGGAATGGAGAAATTTCACAACATCTGGTTTGTGACACCTGACCCATCTGTAAGATCAACTCTCCAGGGCTTTCTGGAGCTGACCACTCCTCTCCTAAAAGGCATCTTCAACTCAAAAAGCTTCACTCAGTCTCTCTCATACAAGGTCAGATTTAAAGCTGGGCTTTCTAAGGACAAAACTGAGGGCCAGGCACAAAACATGTCACTGTATTCACACACCTGTCTCTGTGTCAGCTGAGGATGAAGACTGAATACCTGGGGAGGGAGCAGTCTACTTGGGTATTTACATGAACAAACTGGCTACAGTCCTCCGTCATATCTGGCTGTCAAGGTGGGAAAATTCAGTCCTCAATGAGATAATGCTTTTGCCTTAATTGTGAAAAACTTTACACAGCATTTGGGTTAGATTTTCAAATATCACTTTTCTAGATGGCTACACATGAGACATTCATTAACGGCACTGTCAAACGAGCAGATGAAAGTTCTATCACTAAGTATTTTTTCCAATTCTATGATTCTTTCAACAGCTATAAGCAAACAGTAGTTCTCTTGTCCATCAGGAAGAGTCTGTGGACCAGACAGATCCTATTGGCTGGAAATCAAGATAACTGCCATAGAGATTAAAAAAAAGAAAAGTAAATTGACTCTATTCTAAAACTTTAACGGCATTTGTTGGCAAAAAAAGTATACATACTGTGTTTGCATCTGAAAAAAAGATCTAGCAAATGTTTACTTTGCAAAACAGCCATTTTTTCTATTCCCACTTTTACATCTGTCCGTCAGCAATAATTTGAAGTTTTTATTTGCAAGTTATTATTTTTAAATACAGGTAGGAGGTTGCATGCATTATTATGGATGCTGATCCAATAGCCTTCTAGAAAAGCAGGGCTTCTATAATCACCACAGACTATACCTTTAGAGTCCTACGATACCTTAGAGTCACAATCCTTTTTAATTGGGCTTGTATATTTACTTGCTTACCCATCTGAATGAAATACAAAAATGAGAGCTAAGAATTCCTGTAATTATCAAGACAGAAATAAAGAAAAAAAAAAAAATAGCACTTTCTCTATGTTTCCTTCTTTGTGCTATTTCATGCCTTCTGTGGGCCAAAACTCCATTTAATTCTACCATGAGTGCTAGGAGGGAAAACAAACACACCGAGGGTGTAACCAGAACATTTCTTTACACTTCAGAGACAAGGATTCAGCTGATACTCTATAGTAAAATCCATCAGTAGGGCAGAAAATTTCTCCTTGTGGTAGGTCAGTAAAGCTCACTCCAGCACACTACCATTTGTTTACACAGCAGGTCTAGTTTAAGATTGTCAGGTTATTTTTTAAATCATTTCAAATGATCTTCATGAACGGCCACTGTTGTGCTACTCAGATCTCCAGAAACAGGAGTATCAACAAGAGATCTTATTGCCCATTGTTGCAAACAAAATAAAGCAAAACTCTCTCTCTTCTGTAGTGGAAGGAACCATACACAGGCAGTGTAATCTCCCTGGCCCCAAAGGTGTCTGCTGGTGTGATCTTAAACAGCTGTGATGCAAGGACATGGCACCTGGGCCAGACCCCAGCAGCCAAACCTCTCTGTAAAAACCAGCTTGCAGAATGCACACAGCCAGCGATGCATGCCCAACCTACTTGCACATAAACAGCTCTCCTGTCACTGCCTTGTTTAGGCCTAGGTCCAATGACAAAACATCCTGCTAATGAAAACAAAACATGACACTCAATCCTGCCTTCCCACAGGCTGAGTGAAACATTGCCTTGCAAAGAAGTAGTTATTGCCACCATTTTAGTCATGACGAAATGAGAGTTCAATTCCAAAAGCTAATCCCTTGGTTTGAATGAAATTAATCTGCCTTGTGTCACTCAGGTTCAGAGAGGAGGTTTGTCTTTATTAGGCTGCAATGTTAAATCAGACACTCATTGGAAAAGCTTCCTTATCTATTCCAACAGCCAAAATTAGCATAGACACAGAACTGGTGCTCTCATACTGGGTAACGTTATAGGGCTCATCCTCAGAAACAGCTATTACAGAATTACAGAACATTTTCTACTTCTAAATGCACATAAGGCGGCAGGAAGGACATTCATCCTCTTTCTGTCAGGCCAACACAGCTGTTCCCTACTGTCCTCAAACGAAAACCTCTCAGGAAGCAGAGCAGGCAGGACCTCTGGGAGCTCCCTGCCAGGCTCCAGGCTTTGCTGAGGAACCCAAGCCCTGGGCTAGAGTAACTCAGCTGAAGTAACTTCTGCAAATGCACTTCAGTACTGACCCACCCAGAGGCCTTTATTATTCAAGCTCCCAACTTCCACCAAACACAACTGCTAATATTAGGTAAGACTTCAAGGCAAACACCATCTCCAGAATTCTCCAGCGACACCAGTGAATCTGCACAGTCTAGGGAAGTATCATGGTAGCTATGACTTCCTGCCTTTTACAGGTGATGGAACCTAAGAGACTTAAGAAATCCATCCAGGGCAGGCTGCAGGACTGTGTTCAGAGTACTGCACAGTTCTCTCTAGCTACCTCTCCCTGTGTTATGTCTCAGAATGTACAGAAGAAAGGACAACTATGTTCTTAGGTAAGCATGTCTTCATCCCAACTTGTGCAAAAGTGGAACAGTACTGCTAGGGACCAAGATGGGGATGGGAGCAGCTGCTCCATATATTCACATAATCAAGATATCCAAATGAAAACATGCAGTTGTGATGGTTGCCATTTCTGCCTGCTAATTTTTCCCGTTACTGCATTCATAACTCAGCCTGCCTGACATGCGTGTGTACATGACAGTTTTGTATTTGCCAGAACACTTACAAATTTTTCTATAGTCAAAGTATCTCCAGGCCCCTACTGAGATGCAGTACCCTTTGTTTAGATAGCTCACATAAGCTTAAAGACAGTTACTCCCAAAGGAATTTCAAAAAGAAGTGGGTGAGGGAGGGAAAAAGGAGAACTGAGGCACTGAGAGTTCAAGTAACGTGTTCACAGCTGAACAGCAAGCCTGGAGAGAGTTGGGAATTAAAGCCAGACCTCCCAGGGCCCAGCTCAGTGCATTAACCACTAGACCCTCTTTCGTGAAAGCCTACTCCCACTTTCAATTGCATAGGAAATTGGAGCATTGAACTAATACTTGGCACTAAGCATCAATACTGATGGATCACTTAATTTCCCAATACCTCAAATCATCACTACACACATCGTGGTCTCTTGCTCCACAGTATGTACAGTATATAGTCTATTTTCACAAAGCCACAAGTAATTGTTGCTTCATCTGTTAAAGAGTATTTTGGCTGAATAGAGGTTTTTTGTTTTGTTTTTGTTTGGAAATCCTGCCAAGAAACCCTCTTTGGTGGATAGTAACACATTTAGGGACTTGTTACATTACAAGTTAAAAGGAAAACTTGATTAAAAATTATATCAAACAGAATGGAGTTGGCTGAAGAATAAGAGCATCAAAGAATGGGAATCTTTCCCAGTAAGGCCAAAGTTACTGCCCAGGGTCCATGGCAAACAATGGAAGTATTCATCAGAAGTAGCGCACCTTCCCCGCTGAATGTTTGTGAGAATGTAGAAAAGCAGAGTTGGCCCTGGTATCAACAGGCCAACTCTGTCTTAGAAAAAAACTACAGTCCAGAGTCAGTCACAGTGGCCACAATGCACTTCAAATTTCAGCCGTCCTTCACGAAATCAGGCAGATCATGTTTCCTGAACAGAGTCAGCTCACAGGCTTCCAAGGCAGCTCTTCCAGAAGCGAGCGCTAGAGAGTTTCACATATATCCATGTATACCCATACAGACGTCCCCAGTGCAGATTTCCGAGGCTTTCAGGAAACCTGCATACATACAAAGTGCTGCCAATGTGAGCCAAAGCCAAACCCCAGCTCTAGGAAGGAGTACATACTACAGCCCTGTATCACTGCTGGAGCAGTAGACAGCGGCTTATCACAACTGCCCTGGGGATCTACAGGTCCCCCAAACCCTCTTGAGAGGGTTTTCTATCTTGTTGTTGTATCTTGTTTAACAACTGAATTGTCTAATAACAATTGAATGATTTGGATTTCAGTACACACAAGAAACTCTTGGATTAAAACGGAATCCAAGCCAATTGTATGTAACATCACCAGTCCCCAGCACTGAGGTGTAACAGCTCCATCACCTCAGTAATCCAGCCAGTTCCTTTCAAACTGTGGTTTAACCACAGATGTTAAAAATACTACTAATGGGGATGAATTTAACAAGGAAAGGGAAGAAAAACAATTATAATTTTCTGAATTTACAGGAAGGCAGAACACTTCTGCAGGTATTGCTGCAAGTGTGTTACTGTGGGTAGGAAAGTCATTCACTTCCCAGTCATCAGAAGAGCTGACTCTGAAGAAGAATCAGTGAAATACCATGGTCACTTCCTAGCTGGAGACCTTAGTGAAAGAACCCAGTTCCCTGCATCCCACAAAGCTGCTCGTGGGAACTGAAGCAAAAGATCAAGGATTAAGAGATTCTAGGAAAAAAAATCTGCTGGCCTGCTTCAGAGGGAAAGCAAATGTTCTGAGTCTGTGGAAAAATGCAATGGATTATTGTACAGATCTGTGAACCCTTCCCTGTGGATCCATGCAAGGCTGAACTGCTGTGCTGCCATTTCCAATGTGCTCTGTGCATTACAGACGTGTCTCAGCTTTGCTCATCTGTCCACGTGGTCAGATCACCACAGCTCAACAGCTGAGCCATTCTGGCTGCTCATGGAAGAAGCATTTTTAGCCTGAAGCAGGTGTGAGATCATTCCTCCAAATATTTTTGCCATGGTGAGCCAAACTAAGTTATATTGTCTTTCCTTTCCCACAGGCCAAGAACACAGTAGGGGACAGTCATCACAGTGTAGCTGGCACATGCGAATTTTGATTTTGAAAAATGAACAATAGTTAGAAAAGCAGAAGACATTGTCCACTGTCTCTGCAAAAAAAGAAAAACTCCAAACCTGTCTAAAACCCAAACCTGTACATTAAACAGGGGTGTCAAATAATGTCACAATTTTAACCTATGGTTTTAAAAAAAGCCAAAAACCACAAACAAACCAGGCAAACAAAAAAAACAATTTTAGTGACCAAGCCCAGGACGTTATACAGAAATCCCAAGCCAACATGAAGAAGAGAAAAGAATCAACTGTGAGCACAAGCTGGTCCCAGTTGGCTCAACTCCATGAAAACTGTGGGTGTGGATGTGAACACTTCTTCAGTGAAAGATCAGGGCATTTCTTCACAGCTCTAATGGAAGAAAACACAGCTCTTAGACATCTGTAACAGCTGAACAGCCACTGATCTAGTTGTCTAGTTTCAGCACTCCATCTTTCCTTTTCCTTTTTGTTTTTTTTTTCCCCACACTAACTTGATTTTATAGCAATTGAACAATTTTCCTAGCCCTGACTGCATGCTGCAAACATTGGTGCTATAGCATGGACATTACGACTTTAATAAAACTAGAAGCAGCTAATGGTTAACAATAAAAAATAATATTTTTTCTTCAAGCAATTAAATTGTAATATAGGGCTCTCTAATTCCTTCCTGTCTGGTCCCACGGGCCTAAGAATAAGGCAACACAAGAAATAAATAATGTGTTGCTGTTACACTACTTCAACCAAGTCTTAAAGTCTCTACAGGAGAAATATTGTCTCCCTCATTAATTCTGAAATCTCTTTTATGGTTTCATATATCAAGTTACCTCTCTCTGCTAACCTTTTATTTATCCACTGGTTTACTGCTTTGTATTTCCAATTCAGCATTATTTCAATGAGTAATTTGGCTTTGATAAGTCTGTGACACATCACAGACAAATCCATGTTCCATTTAGCCCAGCAAACACTCCAAAATAAGCAGGCACCCAACATTCAAAGAGCTTGTAACATTTTGCAACCGCACCTTGATGTTTGTTTTTATATATTCCCTTCCAAATGCAAGTAACTTCCCAGCTCACTTTAACAAAAGTACTAGCAGCAGACAAGAAAGGGATTATGTTAGAAAGGAGGGTTCAGTAAGCATTTAGACATAAGTATTACAGTATCATAGTCTGATTTTTAAATCAGACCCTGAATAACCTACATGGAATGAAAGAAACAACTCCACGCCTGCAACTTTAACATAATCTGGAACTCCACTTAATCTACTACTAGGGAAATTGTAGAGGATCTAGGCAAGATCGGTCCTTCAGTGCTGGGTCCTGTACCAACAGGTAGAGCCCTCTTCTAAATGTTTTTATGCACATAATGGATGAGAGTTACATTCGGGTATCAGAAGGCTCTATGGGCAAAACAACTTCTCAAGTCTACAAAGTAATTTATAAGCATCTGCAAGGCTGCATTTATGCAAAAGAATAATGTACAGAGAACAAAAGGGAAACCTCAAAACATGCAACCATCACATCAAGAGGCTTTGCACAGGAACCTCAGGCAAAAGAAAGAATGTGTGTCTTGAGGTGAAATCAAAAAGAGACTTAAGAAGGTAAGACGGGAAAAGCTTCTGAGTATCTGCTGGGCTTAAAGGAGATGAGAAACCTTCCAGTTCAACCGAGTGTTCTTTCTTGGTTTTTAAGAGCTGTGAGAATTAGCTCAGAAACTATAACCCCAGGGTGAACCCAAAGCAAGTGCAGGCTGGGGGTTCTGCTTTCACCACACCATCCTTCAGGGCTCTTCTACCAGCCACTACGGTCTGTCCCTCCTGAGCTATGACTGTCCTGGGCAGGACACGTCTGGAATCACTTACTGTCTCCACCAGGGACACCCATTTCAATGAGAAATGGCCCTCTCATGCCACCTGGGCTGCAGATCTCCGGCATATAATGTAACTCTGATGTTACAGAACCTGCATCATGAAGATTCACAGAAACTGCTCAATATATCACTCTTCTTCTGAAAAATATGGTGAATCAGTTATAAGAAAGTATTAACTCTTCAATGCTGTAGAAAGATCATAATCCCAGGTCAAAATGAGATGAGAATAAAAGGGGTTTGGCTCGGTTTCTTTTTTTAACCTGACAGTACCTTTGCTGGAGCATGTGAAAACACACTCGTGAAAGCATAAACAGCACTGAGGATAAAGAGTCTACCTTCTCATTTCAGAGGAACTGCACTGGGGTACAGATCCTAAGGCATCAACTTAACAAAAAAATGAAGTTTTTCAGTGTTGGCAGATGTTTAAAGTACATGCCTGAAGTGAGTGTGTGTTAACCAACTTAGCCTTGCTGCAGACCTCCTCTGTCTGGTAAGACTCCTTGGTATTTCACAGTGATACACATGCCCTGACACCCACACACACCACTACCATCTTCAGTAATAATGGTGTGTGCCCTGGTAATACTAGTTATTGTAGCTCTAAGCCCCGCATTTCATGAGCTTTGAGTAATTCTTAGCATTCAAAAACCTCATTCCAAAGAAAAAGAATAACAAAGGTGAAAAATTTAAAAAAAAAAAAAAAAAACAAAAAAAGGAAGGACAGGTAGCAGTTGGCATGAACACAACTGGGCACCAGAAGTTTCTTTCTTTCTCCCTGCACATAGTTTTAGTTGCACGTACAGGCTGCTTCACTCAAGAGCTTCACCAGTTCCACAGTAAGTGAAATTCTACTTCTGACCACTCTTCCAGAAAGTGAAGCTCTAACAACCTCTGAGTTACAGTAATTACTTATATGCAGTGCTCTTGGACCACATAGTCTCCCCCAAGGCAAGAGACAAGTTACAGAAGCAGGTAAGTATCACCAGCCTGATTCTGCAAGCAGCAAGCCCAAGGCACTGAGGGTGTTTCTGGCTCATTGGAGATTCTAACAGTGAGCCAAGGCAGAGCCCCAGACTCAGATCTGACCCACGACCACATCGCCAGACTTCGGCACTGCAACCAGAGACAGATGTCACTCAGGTAGGTTATGCACCACACCCCCATAACAAACCTTACTGGACTAGGAGGCAAAGCCTATCACCTTTGTTCACAAAGTGAAAATGCTCAGTTAAGGATTCCATCCTGTAAATACTGCCTGTGAGACATTCCCAGGGATGTCCCTGATCCCTAGCTGAGAGAGGCAGTGATGCTGTCAACTGGCAGCAGGTCTCATACACTCAGTCAAGCCACAACATCGGTGTTGTGCAAATGATTTAACCTCTATCCCACCTCAGATGTTAATCAAATGTATCTCAAGCACTTCACAGGCAGGTCTTTAAGTCCAAACTAAAAACACATTCACATAATCAGACCTCTAAGTCAACAAGACTACTGAAGTGCACAAGGACAATGTACTGGAGTATAAGACCAATCTTTCAAAAACTGTAATAGCTGATTCCATAGTATTTTCTAAAATGCAGAGTAGAAGTGGAAGTTATTAAATGTAAGGACATCTCTTATCACTGAATTATGGCTCTATTTACACAGCATCAGGTTCAGCAACTTATTTTCACTTAAAAATGAAAATTTCATTTTTTTGTCTTCCTTCCCTCTCCTTCTCAGTTACAAGCATTTGCTTAGGAATGCAGAGAATACATGAAAAATATAATGAAACTGCTTTTTAAGAGAGAATTATTTGCTGCTGCTTATCAAAGTTGGTATTGTTGCAGTCATATGTAGGACTTGTCTGTATCTTTGATTCACAAAAGAAAGGTTATTCGTACTATACATAATATTTATTTAGCACATATTAATATGTAAGTATATAAGCATAAGTACTACAGTACACACTGAACTGTTTAGATAAAACATTTGTCAGAAAGGACAATGTCTTAAACCACAGAGAGCTAAACAGAATTGTTTCTGTTTCATGGAGTATTTATTCTATTCCATGAAACCATTATTTCTCTTGTTCTCAGATGGGGCTGAGAGTGATACCACTGCCACCACGAAAACTCTATCTACAAAACACTCTGTAAAAGCCTGAGTTATAATATCAGGGTTTAATCAGCCCTAACCCCACTAGCTTAATGAGGAACAATTGTGTAAGTGGGAAAATGATTTATCTTGGGACTGTGAAGCAGATAATTTTAGTTAAATTTTTCCAGATGGCTTCAAACCCTGAAAACTAGCCAAACCCTTTACCTACCTACTGAAAGAGCTTGGATGCCTTCCCTGGCTGATTCATAAAAAGAACATGTTGTATATAATCTATATGGCACAACATCCCCATTCTTGGCCACCAGCACAGGGATATAATTAATCAGCATTAGCTGATACGTGTTTTTCTTTACATTTATATTAGAAATGCAGATTAAACACAAACTTCTTACAATCTTTGGATATGCCATTCTCCCAGTGAGCTCTGATGGTGGGAAATGGCAATCTGCTGCCTCCCAGCAGCACCAGAGCTGTTTTTACAAAGCAACACTACAGCCAATAGGTCATCCTTGCTTCCCAAGCACTGGGCAGGGAGATCCTGATGTATGATTTGGCCATTACAGGCACCTCCTAAAGGCCTCCTGCCTGGCCTGTTTAGCTTCCTTCAGCAAGGTCCCAGTACCACCAGTCTGCATCCTCCACAGCAAGGAGATGCAGAAACACAAACTAGCAGTGAGCAAAAAGAGTAGGCAAAGAAAAAGCAACAAGTCAAAGAGGAACAACCACTGGCAAAGCATGGCAGGACAGAGCAGAGGAAGGAGACAAGCTGGGAGAACTCAGCAAGAACCTTTTCAGCAGGAAGCATGCTGAGGGGCAAGTTTTACTTTCAGGGCTTCCTCCCTGGCAGCCTGATACCAACACTTTGACTGCAAGGACAATTCTTTTATGAGACAGAAAATCATTAACAGTGCAACTAATTTTCCTAATGAAGCAAATATCTGTTGAGGTGAAGGAATTCAATTTTCCTTCAATTTACACAGACTTAGAAAAATCAAAGTCAAGAGCTGGATTTCTGAATTCAGTCCTATCACTAGCTTGACAACACGAAACTCTGAATGGATTTTGCTGAGAGAAGTGAAGCTTAGCAAACAAGACATAGTATGAACATCAAGGAGAGGGCTGTGAAAGACAGCTGAGCATGAGGACAGAAGGGACAAAAAATCTCTGTTCTTCGTGGCAGACTTGGCAAAGAACTACCAAAAATGGTGCAAGAAGCATTGATCCTGGTGGGAGAAGAATCATAGAAACATAAAATGTCTTGGGCTAGAAGGGACCTTGAAGTTCACCCAGTTCTAACCCCTCTGCCATGGGCAGGGACACCTTCCACTATCCCAGGTTGCTCCAAGCCCTGCCCCCCCCAGCCTTGGGCACTTCCAGGGATGGGGCTCCCACACCTGCTCTGGACACCCTGTGCCAGAGCCTCACCACTCTCAGAGGGAAGAATTTCTTTCTAATCTCCGTCACCTCTTTAGCGATGGCCATCATCCCCAGCCATTTTCACTGGTGACTAAAAGTGCTATTTTCCAGGAGAACCTGAATCCAGCTTAGAGGGCAGAGCTGTGATGCCCTCGCAAAGCTTAGAGGTACCACTACCAGCATAAGGCAAAACACAATAAATACTCTTCTGCCTGCCCTTCACATTCAGTATCCATTCTGCCACTTGAAGATTCCATCTTTCTAAAAGTGATCAATTTTTCCATTTTTTGTAGAGCTGAGAGCTAAGCTATTTTTTTCCCCCAAAATCACACTTCCCCCCCCCTTCTCTTTCTTTTATTTGCACAAACGCTCTGCATCTTTGATCTATATCAATATTCAACAAAATCATTCCCCTCCTTTTCAGCCTCAATACACTTTTTTTTTTTTTTAAGTCTCTGATCTATTATTCAGTCCATCTTTGAAGCCTTTTAAATTCTGCTAAATCTTTTAGGAGGGAAAATACTAATGTAACAACATAATATTACTTCCAGGGCTATTTTCTATTCTCTTCTTTTTATTTGCTAACATCTGTTGTTTTGGCTTACACCATATGGATGGGGAAGGAGGGCTGAAATCTCTACAGCAAAACATCTGCATCATGAAGATTTTCACTTCCTAATGGGAGAGAATGCTTATTCTAAAATCTCAGGTAGGTAGGGATGTTTTAGTAAGCAAGTTGGGGGGAAAAAAAAAAAAANTAAAACAAAAAAAAAAAAAAGAGAGAGAGAGAGAAAAAGAAAAAATAATTATCACTGGATTTGCGGAAAGCAGAAGTGTACTTTAGCTAACAGCTTTTCAAACGCAACTCACTCTGATGATATGAGATGCAAGGTCATGCTTTAACTCAAATTAAGTCATAACACTTCATAAAAGCATCTCCATTCACAGAAAACCGTATTTCTTATTTTCTCATTTTGCAAGTATTTTTTGTTTCTACCCTGACAAGTCCGAACAAAAGCCAACCATAAATGTGCCTATAATTTGCATTCCTTCCCTGTGGAAGATATTGAAGCAATTTATTCATTTAAATACTTGAATCCTGTCAATTTAACACATTTTACCATATCTCATCCAGCAAAAATAATGCTTTCAGATGAGAAGTAAAGAGCTATTAATTTGGCACAAGTCTTTCAGTTATGATGAAGAGGTTACAAGCAGGAGGTAAATATTGCACCACAGCATGAAATTACTTTGCTGTAATAAAAACTTACAGAACTTAAATTTTTCTTGTATTTGCAGTGAACATTACTTCTACAAATCTAAGCTGATAGGAGGTTTAACAACCCAAAGCTATCTTCTCTTGCAGCAATTTTTCTGTTCCAGACAAAATGCAGCTTTGAGGATCCAGGTTAGCACAAATTCAGCCACAGAAGGTTAAAATTCAGTAATGAAAACACTGCACCAAGCCAGAATACATCCTCAGATAGATCTGTGCAGCTGAAATCAGGAAACATTCCACATTTGCACCTGTGTAACTGAAAGCAGAATGCAGGTATCTGCTTTCCCTTTAGTCTTACATGTCACGGAAACAAATTCAATCTGTTCCCACTTGTTACATTTACAAAAATCCTCCAATTGCTCTCTACAGGAAATACTTAGAGGATACTCTTATGCTGACACACACCATACTACTCAGGGCGATTTCCTACTAACCTGTTACTCAGAACTCTGTGCAAAGCCCCGGGTACCAAGGTGGGGACAAGCAGCTCTGTCTGACTGTTGCTGATTCACCCCATTTGCACCCATATAAGAAGAATTTAGAGCACGTTTACAGAGTAGTTTTTAGCAGTGGCAGAGGCTACTTGCACATATCTGCTGACTGGGAATCCTGAAGAATACAGAACACACATAAGGCCAACATTACATGCAGTAGGCCACAAAGGTCACAAGTTCCTATGCAGAACTGAATAAATTCACTTGAATGACCAGAAATACAAGGTGGCCAGTGGCTTACAAAGGGAGAAAACGAAAAAACTCAAACTGTGCAAAGAGTCAAAGCTTATTAATCTTTTTCTGTTCAGCTTCTAAAATTTTATAACCACATATCTCACCAATAAATACTCAGTCTAAGACCAATGTGTCTTGTTCCGTGTAAACTCCCCAATCAATGCTGCCTCCTTTTCTATTAATCCACCCTTTAAAATATGTTCTTTTATCAGGTTTTAATGTCTAACATGATTTAATCAAGAACACATGCCTCATAAATATCATCTGTCATGTTCCATTAGTTTCATGTGGAAAAGTACAAGTCAATAAACAAAGGTTGTGCCATAAATCTGCCTTGAACACATTATACCTCAAATAAGAAAATAAAAACATGTGTGTCCTTTGACCTGGATATTCTTAAAATGGAACTTCAGGTATTGTCTTATGCCTTTAAAAATGTCTAAAGCATTCACAATTAATTGCGTACCTAAACAATTTCAATTTACATAATGTTGATCTGGAGATGGTGATTAAATAAGCACTATGCCTTTAAGGCACCTGTTAAATAACATCACTGCCTCTGGGTTAAAACTGATATCCCGCACTGCACAATGAAAACCAGGCCCCTCCACCATGCAACTGTGCAATAAAACCCCCTCATAACTCAGAGCAGCCATTGGCTTCGTTATTAATAGAGAGAGAGGAAGAAAGGAAAAATAGTGGCGGAGAGAAAAGAAAAAAAAGCAGCACCTTCTCCTGTGCACTGCATGGAAATGTGACTGCTCTAAGCACCAACAAGTCCAAAGGATTCCCAGGAGCTCTTCCCAGCCCCTCTACTCCAGCCTTGGTGGGCATCAGTTTGTCATCAGTTCTCCAATTGTCCACGCACACAAGTAACATGAGGCACAAAGTTTCAGTACTTAGAACAACAATCAAATTTGATGCTTGGGTCATCTGGGAATTTTTATTTAAGGAAATTCCCAGCCTTTCCAGGGTTGCAGGCCACAGCCAGTGCTTTCAATCTCTCCTGCTCTTTACGGCACACAGCAGTTTGTGGCTTTTGGTGTTTTCCACTACTGATCTCAGTTTGTGACAGGCTTTGTGGGTGGCACGGGACAGATGCTCCCTGCAATGAGCACCAATTGTCTGCAATAGCCACAAACTCGATTTGACTCTCCACGTGGTCCTCCCCAGTCTCCTGCTCCTACCTGCCCAGCCTTCTGCTCTACAGGAGCACAAACAAGGGCCAGAGACTTCACTGGAGTCCCTTATCCATGCCCCAGGCACCTTTCTGAGCAGCTCCGATTGTGTCCAAGGTGACTCACTCAAATTTAGCTCTGCTAGAAGCAACCTTCTTTTCCTGAGGTCCCACTGACTTCTGTAGGATCTGGAACATAGTGGACAGCTCTGATTCCTGTCTAAAAACACAAAATTGGATTGACAACAGCTCTCGATGCCTTGTGATAGGAAGTCAAATGCTTTCCTCTCATGCATTATGAAATCTGAGAAACAAGTTCACAGCTCAAGAGTTCAATTTTGAAGCTTTACGAAGAAAATAAAGAATATCTAGGTCTTTTTCCTTAATGACTACTTTGATCACCCACACACTTACATCCTCAAAGTCCCATTTACCTCTTTGTGCAGATGGGCCTATACTCATGTCCAAAGCAGTTGTGAACCTGTGAATGCAAGGAAGAGGCTGACAGTGGGGATTCCAGGAACTTCCTGGCTCTCACATCACTCAGCTGGCCATACTAGCAGAAGTGTGGGCCCATATTGAAACTGCCAATTGCACAGTACCACGAGAGTGAGAGAGCACCCAGAGAAGAGATCACCATCACAGCACTCTGGTGCAGCCCTTCACAAGTCAGGGTTTAGAGAACCAGCCCAAATGGCTGGGCAGTGACTCAGCCCTCAGCAGCGTTTCATGGGACACTCTGGGAGTACACAAAGTATTTTAAGTGAGAGGACGCTTGGTGCTCTCAGTGCCAGACACAGAACCAGTGTATGGTAGGCAGTTCCCAAGTGCTTACTCTCAGGCTACATCTAACCTGGCTGAACACCAAGGCCCTTTGCTGGCAAAGGAATAAGTCTCTTCCAAAAACCTACTCTAATTACAGCTGCTCTCAGGGCCCTTATAAATATCAAGTCCCACTTCCCAGCTCTTGTGTTTCCTTTTCCTTCAGTAACAGGATTTTAAAAAGAAAGATAGTTTTCTGGGTCAGAAGACTAAGAGTCTACACATTAGAACAGTTTGATAGGAAAGTCATAATACTTGTAATTCCCTGAGATCTTTTATCTTGCACATCTCAGACAGACTCCAATGGTATCTGCTGGCAAGGAGCCAAAGGAGCTCTGCTACTAAACCAGCATGATAGTATCAGTGCTGAGTGGAGGAAATGCCAACAAAAATCTCCCACTTTTCCCTGGATTTTCACTCAGACAAATGAGTATGTCACTCTAGTTCCCCCAACAAAGTCACAGTGCCTGAAGGTTGGCCCCATCCTCCCTCAGCAACAATTAATAAAAGTGCAGTGTATTTCTCTGACTCACTCTCCCAACCCCATTGCTTGTCTAGTAGGCCTCAATTCCTTGGTGGAACAATAGATTACCACATGGCACAGCTTTCTAGGCAGCTGTCTGCATCACATGCTGGAACTCACTGAAGAATTCAAAATTAAAACTATTGCACCACTCAGAGAAGATGCCTTAAAAGGAGACCCACAGAAGGCAAGAACTGTGTAATATTCAATACCAGAAGACCAAGCACCAGATCCAGAGAACTGTTTACGCACTGAATTTCCACAGATGTCAATGGGAGTTAGGTGCCTCAATACCTCTCAGCATAATGCCTTTAGTAAAGCAAACTGTAAGGCTTGATTTTCCAGTAGTTCTACAATTCCTACAAATTCTTCTTCACCTCCTTTGGGGGCAAGTCCTTCAAAGGAATGTCTAGGGGAGTCATCACACATTTGTCTTTCCTGAAAGTAATCATACAGTTCTCAAAGGAAACAGGCTGGACCTGATAAACACATGAAAATAAAAAACAAAACATCATCTTTTATGACATTGTTCAGGTGTCTCTGCTTGGCTTCCTAGGAGCCATTTAATACCAGGAATCTCTGAAGCAGGATCCTGTCTACTGATGGCTTATAGAGGGGCAAGGAGGCATCTGCCAGGTATCGCACTGTAGAATACCTGAGAGACATTAGATGCTCCTTCAAACTAATAGGTTGTTTTCAATTAACATAGGCACCACGGAATTTCACTGGTTCTTAAAACAACATAAAACAAAAAACCCAAGCAAATCCAAAAAGCTATCCACGTTAACATTAACCAAAAAATTGACAAGGTTCTGCAACTGAAAATCTACAATGAAACTGAACTTAGCACCAAATGGCAATCACTTGCCTCATTCAGAAATATAAATCAAAGATACCACCCAAAGGAAAGGGGATGGGAAAAAAAGGCCCTTGTGATGACAGTTCAGACTGAAATTAATTTGCCCACTTGCAGAAATTCAGAAAGTGTTTGCTCTTGATTTTTCATCTCCACCACACAGCAGCTGCTTTCTACCAGGGCACACACTCGCACTGTTGTGGGCTGTGGGAGCAAGACAGCACAGGGAATAAACATGTCCCGCGGTGGCACAGCAATGAACAGGCATAGCAGCCACTCTGCAGGGTGTGCAGAGCCATAGGTACACAGACAGACAGACTTGTGTCTGGCCCAGGGACTGACAGAGGGGAAGGTGTCACAAATATAAATCTCAGGCCAGGGAGCCAAAGAACTCAGCCGAATTTTAGTCACATGGGTATCTCTCAGTTTCCCTTGGCTGCCTTGATCAACTGTAGCCTGAAGTTGTAAAACCTGCCCACAGCTGCTCTGCTCACCCCCAACCTGATGTTTCACACTGTGACTTTATGCAGGCTTGTTTGGATCTAACAAGGTCCTTATTTTTCTACAATGCAGGAAATAAGGAAACCAGCCATCAATTATTAGAAGCACAGCAGATCTGAGCCGCGTGGCTGTAAAACAGATTTTTCTTTAATGAAACTGAGCTGGCATTTGCCAGAAATAACAAGTGCCCAAGACCAAAATGTAAATCAAAACTAAAGGAGCATTTTCAAAACTTTGAATCATTGGTAGCAACAGACAAGCTCAGAAGGAGGTTGGTATGATTTTGGAATGTCTTAAAAATGTGTGACTAATATGACTTCTAAAGACATTATTTGTGAGTGAGTATTTCAGTCTCCCCACAGAAAGAAAACATCATGACCAGAGTGGGCCAAAATGTTTGCTGTAATAACTGTGTTAGTATGTCACTATTGCTGGGCTAGAAAGGAGGCTGAGCCTTTGTTTTCATTTCAGAAAATAAAGAAAGGAAAGACATTAATATTGAAAATCATAAGTGCCTGGTAAGAAACTATCACAACCATTATCCTTTCCCCACCTGTCCAGGTTTTAAACCCAGCACTTGGTTTTAGTTGGTCTCAGCCCAGGACCTGGGAGACAGCAGGTTCCATCACACATCTCTGAACAGACTTGTCTAGTCCAGGAGGAGTGGTGCTGTTTGCTGAATGGAGAGACATAACAAGAGGAAAGGGTGGGTTTGGAGGAAACAGTAGTTGCTAGTGATTCTCTTGCCCTAACTACTGTCCAAGCTGTGTGACTGTAGTGTGGCAATGTTCCTCCTTCCCTACTCTGCCGGTCCCCTACTCTTTGTCATGAAACCCAAAACAAGGGAATAAATTTGGCCTCATCTGGATGGCAGGCCCACAGACTGCAGCGCAGAGGGCACATGAAGCAACAGCAGCACCAGGTCTGGAAAAAGGAGGTGGCCTGAAACCCAGTCTTTTATAGACTGCATGTGGAAGCCCTTGGGATGGCCCAGCTTGTCCATCTAGTGATTCTGCCACTGAACACAACTGTCTGTGGTTGAAATTAACCATTTCTTCCATAGGAACATTCAAACCTGGCACAGTCACTCCAAATACCAGAAGGTTTATCACATCCTTTGCTGAGTTGTACCAGGTTTACTTACCCTTACAGTCAAAAACACCAGTCTTCCTTCTTGTTTTAACTTTCTCAGTTTCCAGCCATGAGATACCATTCTGCACTCAAAAGAACCCTCAAGTATCACTTCTTTTCTCCTCCACTGCATCTCTGGAACAGACCAGATTCCTTGTAATCTTCCATTAGTCCATGGGTAGCACACATGGGTCAGCATCTTTCAGTTCTTCTCCAAAGCCATTTAAGAAAGTCTGACCATTAATCTATCTTCCTGCAACCAGACTGATAATTTACAGAAGGACAACATCTCTTCCCTAATCTTTTTAATAACATATCATATTACCTCGTACCCTATTAGAAATGTTATTTTCTCATACCAGCTGGATGTGATATGTGATATTCATTGTCACTGCCTTCCAGAACATATAGCCGCCCACCTATGAAAACAGTTCATATCCTCCGTGCCAAGGTACTGCCTCATACGTATAAGAAAATACCTATTGTCCAGTTCCTGATGACTGCTCAAGAAATCCATGTGAAACGCCAGCCACTTCCTGATTTTTATTAAATAAAAGTATTCCCTTAATCTGAAGGAGCAAACTTTACTGGTAATGACTTTCTATATTCTCTTAGGATTTCAGCAGAAACCACTCAGTAACCCTGGGAACAAAACTCAAATTTTCAGAGCTATATACAAAACACTGTCACTGTACAAAATATTTCTATCTGGTGTGCATCTCAATTTTATAGATAAGTTAGTTTCTTTTCAAAAAGCAACAATAGTTTTTATACCACTATTTTTCTGCCATCAACATTGAATGTGATAATTCAAAATGCATCCCAGAAATTAAGTCTTATCTACCAACACATTTACCTCTGCCATCCTCACTCTCAGGCTTCTTATAAAACAAGAACTAGTTTGATTAACTCTTAAAAAGAAGAATAGCTTCCTTCAGCTGCTCTGTTAGTGCCAATTTCTGCCACAATCCATGCCCAGATATAAACAGTCTAAACTCCACCTGGACATGAGGATGTAGATATGACCAACAACTGAAGGCTGATAGTGCTGCAGGCCTTCAGTTAATTTTTGTATTTGGAAAACAGGATGCACTGCAAATGAATAATAATTCAATGTGAGCCTAATTCAGTATCAGTAAGGCTATTTCCTTCTTCAGAACAATGGCTGGCATTTTCTATCCCCAACAGGCAATCATTTGTTAGCAATGGCATGTCCCCAGAATGCCACAGAACATTTCACAACTGCTTTGCACATGAAATCAATCATTTTCCATGCCCAGTTGTCCCCCCACTGGCTCTCCCAACTGGTGCTCTTCGAGCCCTTCACTCAGTCTGACTTTTATTGTATGCCTTCTCAGTGTTTTCTTGACAAACAAATGAGTGGCCAGAAACACCAACATAAGACAAGGAGGGATTTGAACTTTGTTCAGCAAGTCAAAGAGGATGGAACCCTGGTCTATTACAGCTTGAGAGACCTCTTCTAACTCTCTAGTGCCTAAGCAGTTGAGTTTCGGAATTAAAAACGTCACAGGGAAGACAGTTGGGTGGAAGAATGACATTCCACAGTAGGATTTCCATCCAGTCTGTCTTTAAAAACTCCAGTTATAAGCAACTCATGGCATCCTTGGGCACCCTATGTCAGAAAATTAGTACAGTCCTAGAAAGTATCTTTCCTACTATCAAGCCCACATAATCCATGTGGCAGAATAAACCAATCTAGAAGAGACAGAAGGTCCTGAAAATCAGCTCCATTTCACAAAGCATTTAGTTTCCAACAGAGAAAACCTACAGCCACACTCAGCTTCAGAAAGGAGGCAACAGGAGATTTCCTTCTGTACCAGCACAACAAGACCAGTGCCTTTGACAGATGTATGGGCACCATGCACACAAACTGTAACTATGATCTCCAAAACCTCAATTCCATGTTTAGAAGCTCCTTCCCCTATATAACATACTCTGAATCAGGGTTGCTCATCAAACTAGCAAAATGCTGCAGTCAGCAGCCCTCACACTGGAACCTGTATCCAATCTCCCAGATTGTTTTCTCTACGGGTAGTTAGTGCCGTAATTCATTTTTATCTAAATGCAAGCAGGCTATGCGGCTATTTTTCACCAAGTTTTCTCTCAAGTCTCTTATTATCTAGGCTCCAAAACTACCTCCCTGTCTCTTCAGAGTGACTGCTTGCTGCCGAAACACCTACCCCATGCATAAAACTTCTTTATCATCTCTAATGTTTACTGTTCTTAATTTTCAAGTCTCCCAGCATCTTCTCCAGAAGCTAATAACAAATCTATTGTTGGCACTAACACTAGCCCTTAGCAAAGTAAGTTCCCCAAGCAGGTTAGTCTCATTCTGAGAAACTCAACCTGGGTACCACTGAGGCTGCAAGCCTCTGCAACACACCAGTGTTTTCCTTCTAACTTGTCAAATAAGCTGCACTTGTAGCCAATGCTATCGTACATTTAGGCTCAAAACATTACTGATGATTAATCATCTCAGTGGTTTGCTCTCACGTTCTAGGTTTTGGTCCCTTTATATTAGCTTTCTATGACTAGCCTTGCAGAACATATCCACTTGTAGAAGTATCTGTGGAACTGGCAAATGTAAAAGCAACAGGTATAAAAGTGCATTTTGACAAAGCAGTTTGAGTACTTATGCCAGCAATTTCTGCCTAATAGCTTCTGACAGGATGCAGTAAGAGAAAGGAGATCTCATATGAATAATGATTCCAATAAAAGCCAGCCAAATCACTCTGACAGATTTCAAGTATTTACACACTCACCAGACCAAAAGCTATTTACACCAGTTGCCATGCTTCCACTCATTTAGCCCACAATTCAAGCAAGTTACAACCCTCCACATATATTTAAAAATAAACTAACAGCACAGTGGCACAGTAAGGAGACCAAGAGATGAGAAAGAAAAGGTCACTAAGACTCAAGGGCAGGGAAAGGGCAAGTGGGTTCTAGGGGTAAATATCCCCTTAAATTTCCTGCATATCCATCCAAATTAGAGTGATGCTGAAATGCATGGGGATCTTTGTTCTGAAAGGAGAACCATCCACACATTGGTAGCTTATCCCCACAAAACTATGACAAGTCAGCAAACCTCAAATAGCTCAAGAACTCAAAGAAAAGGAATAAAAGCCAATTTGTGGTAAGTTGGCAGGAGGAAAAATAAGAAGCAAACTGTTCAGATTAAAAACGTGAGATGTCTTTTTCTTTTGCCACGTGAACTGAGTCCATACTTAGAGGACAAATTTTTATGCATAAGCCCTCCAGAGCTTAAGTCTGCCTCCTTTTTATCCACTCTTGGATTTAAAATGGCATCACTTCAGATTTCCACCAGAGTTAGGGACAATGGGATCAGGCCAGTTCAGTTTCAGTTGAACATAAACCAGCTCTGATAACTTCAAGGAAACTGAACATTACAACAATCAGATATCCAGAAAGAAGGAATTTAGTGTTGCTTTTTCTTGTTCAAGTCCTGGAGACAGTCTCAGCTGCGTGCAAAATCTGTTCTGCCAGAGTGATGAGGATCTTGGGAACCTTGCAGCAGCCACCTGCACCTCAAAAGGCCAGGGACACACAGTCCATCGGGTGATTTCTGCCTCAAGAACAACGCACCCTAGGGGATTTTGCCACCTGCTGGGAGGGAAGAGCAACCCAGAAAACTGTGGGGTGGGGGGCAGAAATTTTCCACCTAACAGGTATTTATTCTTGGCTATGTCCAACACAGCTCCCTTAATGTAGCCTTCTTTCCCTAACCTCAGCACATCAAGCGCTAAAATAAATGGGAGATTTTGTTCCTCTGCAACAATTCTGCAACTGGCAGCACAATCCCCATGCCAAGCAGCAACAAGCCCAACTAAAAGTGTTCCGTTAAAAACCTTACTCTCCCAAAGATAACAAAGATGTTTTTTGCACTTTTCACCACTCACGGAGACTCACCAACAAGGGCAAGCACCATGACCTTCGTGCAGCCCAGGCCATGCATGTGCTGTGTAGAGGGGCTGCAGCCACACTGGAGCAAGTGCCACCCCAGGCTGATACAGCCACAAGCTGCAATGCCACATCCTGCACCACCACCAGATCACACCTCAAACAGAGCACAGCCACATCATCTCAACGCTGCGCCTGAACTAACAAACTGTCTCTCAGCATAGAAAATTAAGCTGACCCTGACAGTTTGCCCAAACAACTGCCCTGTTTCTGGTTTCAAAACTGGCTTTTCCTTTTCTACATCATATTCTGCTATGCTCTTGCTGTAGAAATATCATGACCAGTACACAGATTTGCCCCAAAATGATAGAAGTATTACAGTCTAGAACAGAGCTCAAGCACCCTTGTTCTGTTCACCCAAAATATTTATATACTCGGCCACATTGGCTGCTGGCACAATCCTTCACTACTTTTGCCTGTTTCACATACAATGGCTGATCATACCAGCTTGACAGCCATGTATGGTCTTGAGCACAAGAAAAAGTGAAGTTGAACGTGCTGCGCTAACTGACCTTGGCACCTGAGCTCCTGGGCTGCAAGTGCTTGCACACTTTTCTCTCCAGGAGAGAATTCAACATTTGGATCTTCTCTTCTGTGTCTCAAAGGAGCATGGATGGAATTTTCAAAAACATTCAATACTGGCCTCCCTCCTGAAGTCAACTCCCTGCAATTTCAGCAGGAGCAGCAGGATAAAGCAAAAGTTATGAAACCTTATGTTAAACCCTTTCTGGGATTTTCCCAGAAAATACTGGGTTATAAAACAGAAATTTCCTCTTTTATCTGTTCTCACTTTAACTCTCTCTTCTCTGTCCAGCACAGATAGGGACTGGGAGGGAGGCAGGACTTACATAAGGAACAATAAGTGCTGATTTAGAGTGAAGTGAGTCCTTCTGAGTACAAATTGCTGCTTTCCTTGAGCACCCTTCCTGTCCTGTTTAGCCCTCTCTTCTGCCACTACAGAGATGTTCCATCAAAGAGCACAACTTGTAGTCATCGTGACTGATCACTCCCTCTCAGTGAAGGATTCAGGTTAAATCAAAGCCAGCTGCTTTAGAGAGGGGCAGGCAGTTAAGAAGTTGTTAAACAAAGTAATAATAAAAAATGCAATCTAGAACCTAAATAGATAGGAAATCTACTCTTGTGGTTCAAATAACTAACTTTAAGTAAGCCTCATGCACAGAAAACAATTTTGTAACTTTTTTTTTAGTCATCCTCTTGCATTGTTGTTCTGCCCTAGTAACTCTGAAATGTGCTACTCATCTCTCCCAGTTAAATATCCTGTTTCACAAGCCCACTCCTAGATATCTGAAACTGCACAGCATTTCTATCTAGCTTTAGGCATCTAGCATTCCAAAGAATTAATATTTAAACTTATTATAAAGGAATGGGGATTGCGTTAAGCATGTAGTATTTAGCAAAACATTCATACCACTAAACTGCTGTGTTGCTTGTCTGAAGCACATTTATCATTCTTCAAACTCAAAAGAAAGATTATGCTCCAAAACTGACACATGTATCTATTTTCCTTTTAATACAACCAAGACTTAGATAGGATTAGAGAGTGGAAGCTATCGAATTTCAATTTTAACAATATGCTTAAAATTATATTATCTTTCTTTGCTTAGGGGATTGTTGACTTCAGTATTTAAGCGACTTAACTGTAGCAAATTGCGAAAAAGCAGTGAATCACAGCATCTATTTTAAATAATCCTAGACTCCCTACCCCTTCTTGGGAAGCACTTCATGTTAACATTTTTATACATATTACTGCTCCTATATCTCTTGATTATAGGTAAATGAATAAAGAAACTCACCTGTTGCAAGACATCACTAATTCGTATTTTTCCTCTAATATTAGCCTTTGATTTACACCTCATGTATGTTCTCCCAAGCCAGCACGTGTAATTTATTTACAGCACTGGAAGGCAGTCGAAATACATCATCTACTGTTATACAACCTTCTAAAGGTATTAAAATACCAGGCCCCTGGAGACACACTTCATGTAGTTCAGCAAGTTCCAAAATAAACCAAACCACCAACCCCCTAAGCACTTAAAACAACAATGGACATCTGTATTAAAAAGTTAGTTTTACTGTATTTGATGATGTCGCCTTAGTGTCATTTTTCCCTCTGGCTAATATGCAAACAACATGTAAGAATGTATTTGCTTTCTCCTCATTGTAAAACAACTAACAACCCTATAGCTCTCACAAAGCCCTCTTATCACACATGTAAATGCCAGAATTAAATGCAGTTTATGATGTTTTGCATTCATTTAAATCTTAGAATAAATTTGATGCTGTAGATTCAATCACAGTGCTCCTTACCAATCCATTCGGTAAAATAATCACATATACATTCAAACATAATGATGGAGAAGTCAAACATAATTATTAGAGTTAAAGCCAAACAGTTGCTTTAAATAAAAAGATCTTAAGAACTTTGAGCTGACAGAGATCAACCTTGTAATGCTCAAAACCTCAAAATAACCTAAAATAGAGAATTTGGATGTATTTCCTATGGCAGCTCTGGCAATGTCTCATCCGTTTTACAAGCAGTCCTCTGTCTACAAATAATCATTAACAATCACTTCATATAGTCAAGCTAATGACTGTAATAGAAAAAAAGAAGTCCTTGTTCCAGGTAATCAGTGAAGCACAGATTCTGAGAACAGAAAGTTCAGGTTCCGACCGAGATTTCACATACAGGGTGCCAGAAATGTAATAGGAGGGGAAGGGAAAAGGGGAACTCTTTGCCTCTATTCTTCAAAGCCTGCGCAGAAAGGTAGTGCCGCGCTAGTCTGCACCGATGGTTATCTGAATGGAGGGACCGGCCCTTGCTCTTTCTTTACACGCCCCATTTACAGGCAATAAAACGGCCGGAGTGGTTTTAACTGGTCGTTCCATGTCACTGTAACGCTCCCTGCTCCCGGCAGAAGATAACAGCTGTGCCATATTCCCAAACACATACTTTTGCTATTGTTTGCACATTTGTGCGGCAAGATTACGCTGTACCACAGTCAGTGAGCACTGCCCTTGCTTTGGAACCCTGTATTCCGAGTTACAGCAGTGTGCTGGGAAACAACGTTGGGTGGCTGAGGAAAAAAAAGAGCAAACAAACCCCAGTCTATTAAAAGCTGTTTCAGGCACTGCGAAATGATTACTAGATTGCACACCTGGTTCAAGCTTGTTGATATACAATGAGAGAAATCTGGAGTGCAAAATGGAGTGGTTTACATCTATTTTCCCTCTCCAATTACCTTGCCATCAACATCTTCAACAGTTTTAAAATCACTAAACAGTGGAATTTCTAGAAAAATGGTTAATTATGGTACTGAGCATAGAAATTATATTCACAGTACTACAGATTTCTCTTCATAGTCCATACGTTATTCTGCTTCCTAGCTTACAGATGGATTTAATTGAAATTTGTTATTTGTTCTACAAGCTTTTCCCTGTACACAAGAAAAAGGACTTCTTTAATATTAGAATTGAAATACTGACCCAGCTAAAGTTAGTGCCAAGACTCTTGCTGATATTAATAATTTAGGGTACAATTTTGCCCTTCTTGTTAAAAAGAAAACAACCCAAAAAACCACTTCATTGCAATGAAACAGTACAGACTCCTAGAAGACACTCACTTAAAATTTAGCAGTTTCACTAAAAAGAATCTTGAAGCACTCCCAGAATATAATCTCAAATATACGAAAAATCTTCAGCATACACTTAACAGTTTATGTGTATACAGAGTTGAACTCTAAGGTAAAATAATGTATTCAGTTATATCTAAATGATAATTTAGAATGCTCTATGCCCAAAAATTTGTAGTTGATAAGACTGCTCACAGGAACAGCAGTGTACATACTTAACTACTTGCAAGATGTAAACTTTAATTTTTTTCTTACCATAAAAGAAGAAAGGATATTTTTCTTCTCATTCCACTTAGCCCAGTATATGATAACCTCCATTACTGTAACATTTTAAAGACAGAACAAGTGATTTCTTATTTTTAACTTCTATTCCTTCAAACAAAACTCAAATCAAATAAAATAAATTCTTCCAATGATTACTTATTTCCTGTAATCTGACACTGTTATTCCATATAATTCTACATAATATTAAAATAGATACAATATTTATTTTCTTCAGCTTTTCCAGTGGCTGTAGTTTTTTTCATGAAGCAGAAAAGAGTTTTTTTTCTTCTACTTTACAAGTACAGAATGCCTTTATACAACAGGTTGATTGTTAGATGTTCTGGTTTATATTTGCTAAATATTCTTTACTAACAATTCCTAAATTACAATGGATTTAATGATTAGATACAATTAAACCTCTTTTAAATTAAATCCATGCATGTTCCATGTTCAGTTCAGTGACTGATTTTGCAACACAAATCATTAGAAGAACTTCTTTCACAGCAAGTAACTGAAAGTTATTTGCTTATTCAAGACAAGTAAGCATTATAGGCAGCTTAAGTGAGGAGAGGACAGTCAAAATTTATTCCAAATGAATTTATGAATGCATTCTCCAATTTGCAGTTTCTTCTTTCTCCCTTACAAAACAAAATTAGGCAAAAAAAAAAAAAAAANAAAAAAGACCATGAAATAAAAATATAGTTCTGTAACTGCACAATCTGTTCAGATCAATCTTTCAATTCCTTTTCGTAGCAGAGTTCAAATGCAGCAAGGGAACTCAAGTGAAAATAAGAAATAATTATTACTACAGCTCTATAGAAAACTGAGTTTAGAGATCACTACACCAGTGAACCTGTCCCTGTCTCCTTATCAGCTCATATCATATTTATCAGCTCTAGGCAGTTGCACTTGCTTCAGTGGGATAATTCAGGTGAACACAGATAAGGTGTCAGAAAGAAAATGGCAGGATTAGGCCCAAGACCAGTCAATTCACCTAGTAAGTTATAAAACCAAAGTATATGCTTTTGCTTAAAATCCCAACAGTATATAAGCTGTTACTTTCACAAGGACAGTCCTGATAACCAAGGAAATAGTCACAGGGGGATTAAATTGCAAGATTTACCCATCTTTCTCAACAGCAGAAGGAAATGAATACATTTCAATACATTGGTTGTATGTTTGCTGAAAGCAGCTACAGTTAACAAACAAAAAAAATCCGTTTTCTCCTTGTCTCAATACAACATACTTTCAAACAAGGAAACATCCAACTACTGCAACTCGACCAGCTTATTGTTTTGCCCACTGTAAGTTAATATCTGAAGCGGTTGCTGCAAAGGTCCAGGCCATTTGGATGATTTCCCAGTGGCACAGCTAACAGGATAAATCTCGTCATTTCTACTGAGTCATGAATTAGGTACACTGAACAAAACTGGAAAAGAATGAAAAGAAGTGTTTCCTGGTAACAGCTATAATCAATGTCATTTAGAAACTGCGATATTTGGCATCTTTATAGATTACTCTTTTGTCACCACTAAAGCATTCCCAAAACCTTCTTCCCTGTCAACAATAAGTATTTTGCCCTGTGTTACTTTCAAAACCATAATACCACAGCATGAAATTCAACAACACAGAACCAAACCCACAGAATCCCAGGAAAACACTGCAAAAGGGACTTCATACCTTATGGTACAGTTATTCTATGCCAAATGCCTCTAAAAAGCAGTGTCTGTATGCTTGTCTATGTGCCTGGTGATGCAACGGGAAACCAATGACCAAGAAAAGCATGGTGCCTATCACAGCCAGCCACACCAGAAGGGGCTGGCTGGGTGAAAACTGGGCATTTATTTTAAACAGCTCCCAAACAGAACAAAACATGAAGCCCAATTCCAAAATACTGGTATTTTCAGCAAACAACCAACAGCTCCATCCTGAAAAGTTTAGACCCAAATGATCCAATTCCCAGAAATAATCCTCACCACAACCCCTCAAATTTTTGTTTGGCTGCTCATAAAGTCCAAAAGACTTGCTCAGGCACGGAAGCATTTTGCAGGATCATAACTTAAACACTGTGAAGCAGCAGAGTAACACCACAGAGACATTACAACAGCAGGATACTTCTTCCCCATTGTGATTACTTCAAAGCTGCCCTTTTTATTAGTAGAGCAGTGTATCATTTTGATTCATTCTTTAAGGAAAAAAAAATTAAAAGTAAGACTTGTTTAGGAAAAAAAAAAACTTATAGGCAACTATAAAAACCGTTTTTGCTCTTGTTAAGAGTCTTTTACACTCCCTACTTGCAGCTTTCAACTGTGGATAAACCAAAACCAGGAGGCACATTCTGTAATCTAACCCAGACTGCAGAGGGAATTACCGGGTACACGGCACTCAGGGGCTGGAGAACAGGAGGCGCACGGCACGATGGTCTGAAATCAAGCTGTCATCAGTTTCCTTCCCAAAACCTTTCACTGGGTAAACCTGAGTATTTCCCTCATTTCCACTTCCTAGCTTTATCTTGGTATATCACATCCACACGCAGCTATCCCAATCCTTTATCTTCCCGAGAGAACCAGGGTTGGTGGGAGATGGTTTGCACTGCTCCTTAAAAGAGCAGCAGCCCTCCTGTGTGGAGCACAGCCTGCTTTAGATACACTCTGATTTGTTAGTCAGAACACAGTGAGGACTCCAAAATGCCCCAGTGGACATTAAAGCACTTGCTGACACTGTCCAGGTCAGAAGGAGCAGCACATTTTAAATCAGAGTCAAAATTTTACTTTAAATTTTACTTTCCCTAACTCCTCCTGAAAATGTCTTCCCCAGGGGGAAAAAAAGGCAAAACCAAACCAAACAAAAAACAGGAAATCACCCCAATAATTCAGTGTTGCCACCTTTGGAAAAATCCAATATTATCCATCAAATCCTCCTGCTCAGTTAAATGAACCCTATCCTGTCCATGGATACCTCCTACTTACTCCCATGACTCAAGTCACCCGTACACTGAAGCAACCACAAGGTAACACCCTGGACAGAAAACAAACTAAACAAAAACAGCAACAAAATTTAAAACACTTTTTTTTTTTCCCCCAGTGGTGAAAATGAGAAATTGATCAGTCAGTAAAGATGAATTAACAACCTTCTCCCATGCCCACCTACAAGTACTCTAAAGGTCCCAAGTGAATGCAAAATTGCATTTTGCCTCTTTCCCTCCGTACAACAGCAAGAGGGATATGGATGACAAGAGGGCTAAGGAGTTCAAAGGAAAAAAGAAAAAAAAAAAGTGTTTCAACAGTCTGCCTGGGCAGGGCAATGCATGGGCAGGATTTTATGCTGGTACGAACCCTGTCAGGTGGCACCAACCTCACCCGTAGGACCACAAGGGACTGGAACACCTCGAGTCCCTTCCACAGACAGCAGCTGCAGCAGCACAGCGGTACAAGAACTCGTAGCTCTTCCTTCATACTCTGTGAATCCTCCTCCCCTTTCCAAACATGAGTCTGCGTAACAGACCTTCATTTCATTCCTGCCAAACATTAACAACCTTTTTTTTAAAATCGGGAGAGAAGAATTGCAGCATTAACAAACAGAAAAATAAAAAAGGTAATTTATAACCTGCTGCTCCACTCTGTCTGTATTCAGTGGTGATGAACAAACACATCCTAGAGTCTGCAGGACAGACACAGCACAGATTGAGGTGTTCATTAACATAACTTCATGGCAATGAAAGGTGCCATCACCCTAGGTAACAAGCTCACAAAAGAAAATGTCACTAGTCCAAGGGCATGCAGCCTACTTGTAGTTTTCAGAGGAATAGACAGAACTGGAAAAAATCCCAGTGAGAGAGCTCTTACACCAACAAGATAACTGCATGTACGTATCTAAAATAGAGAATGGGAATGGACTGATAAGAAAAGAAAAAAGAGAATTACCTTTTAACATAACAGAAAACACTATCTTAATAACCTTAGGTGCACATATATCGCTGCAAGCGACTCTGTAACATGAAGAAATACTTCAATTCCCTCTGAGCCCATCCAGTGATACCTTAGAGGGATTATTTTAAAACTGAATTTTGATTAACAAGTTTCAGCTGAGTTATCAAGTTCTAGCTTAAAAGTGTAATTAACAGATTTTTAGTAGGCAATTCCTAACTTTACTTCAGTGCCACTCCTTTAACAAGGGACAGCTGAAAACCGGGCATTTGTTAACTAGCAGAATTTGACCTTTCGGGCACCAGGAGTTTCCAAGTCTGAGGATTCACCGCCTGAATCCAGCATTTGTAACACCTCCTTGAAATACAAACGATAAAATCCAAGCAACCGTGGTGAAACTGCTGAATAAGAACCAGGCATTTATTGTCAGCCAGGCATGCTCACAAACAAACACCCCGCTCGCACTCTCTGGCGCAGGACAGACCAGCCCAGTCTTCAGCACCAACCCCAAAACAACCAGCTTTGAGACGCGACCACATGAGCAGCACCCGCTCAGGACAACTAAAGAAGATACTGGTCTCAAGATTTTTTAAACACTATTGAGAGACACTCAGCTTCACACTGGCAAAGCACAGTCCGGTTTATCCTGTGCCTCCAAGGTGCTCAGGAAAAAAAGTTTTAAAGCTTGAAGTTAAATAAACAAGTTAGAAAATACACTGACGACCAAAAAGGGAGCGGGGGAAAAAGCTTGTTACGTTTTTATTTGTTTGGTGAATAGATTTTTGGTGATGGTAGTGTTCAGTTCATGCATTTTTAAACTCACCCTTCACGCTTTGATGTTTTTGCTGCTGGAAATAATCTTTCGAGCCTCTAGCGCATCGCAGCTCCTGCGCCCTGGGCAGAATCGGAATCCTCTCGAATATGCTGGGTCGTCTGGGGATGAAATCTAGCAGAGGCGCTGACATTTCAGGGGGGCTCTGCTGAGGCTCCGTATGGTCACTGCCGTTGCTGACAGATACTTTAAAGGACATCTGAGGATTCAAGTGAGCTTTACCAGCGCCAGGACGAGTCACCCGCGGCAGATCCTTCTGAGGCGCTCCCTGGCATTTGTCGGTCACCTCGACGCGGGCGCTGCCTTTCTGACCCGCGGCGAGCTCACAGTGCATGTCCGCTTGCGGCTGCTGCCAGGGCCCTGGCCGCTCTCCTGCACCGAGCGGCACACGGGCTGTCAGCGCGGGCGGCCGCCCCGGACCCGCCGCCTCTGCCCTCCGTCCCGCCGCCTCCCGCCTCAGCCCCGCGCCGCCAACGGCCGATAACCGCCGCGCGTGAGGGGGCGCAGCCCGCAAACCTCAACCCCGCTGCCCTCAGCCCTCACCCGCAGCTCCCGCCCGCTGTCTCACACACACCGGCCGGACGGGGGAAGACTCGGGGCGCTCGGACCGTGAGGGACGGGGCGGCCGGTGCCCCGCGTCGGCTTCGCTCCCTCTCTAGGCAACACTGCCGGCTGCTCGTAGCCGCTCCCGGGAAGGCGAGCGCGGCCGGGAGGGGCGGGGAGGGGGGGCACACGGGCGCGTTGTTCGGAGGCCGGTGCCTTTCAGCTGAGACATCCGAACAGCGGCCGCCCCGGCAACCACGGACGCGGTGGCGAAGCGGGTTCGCCACCGCCGGGCTCGCCGCGGCCCCCGAGTCACCGGTCCCCGAGGGAGGGAGGGGGGAGAGCCCGGCCGGGCGCGGTGACAGCCGCGCCCCCGCGCTCCTACCTGGGAGGGGCCACCTGGGGGGACGCGCTGCCCGCCGGCTCCCGCCGCCGCGCCGGGCGCAC